>CANUEP010104470.1:0-238581 GCA_947857235.1 Jatropha podagrica
TATTTTTTTTATTTCTTTTACTCAAAAATAAAAATTCATTTTTTTTATTTTTATAATTTTTTTTTTTTTTTATTTTTTTTATTCTCTCTTCCCCCCCCCCCCCCCCCCCCCCCCTTCTCTCCTCCTCCTCTGAAACTTGACCAATCAACGCTCATTTCTCACCCTCCCAAGGCACCCCAAAAAAAAAAAAGAATGAAAATACAAACAATACAGTGCATGAATGTTGGTTGTCAAATAAATTAAATTTAAGATGGAATCAACTGACCTTGAGGGAAAGGGACTTCTTTACTTCTTCTACCCTATCTTCCACATCCTTCCTGTGCTTCTTGTCCAACTCACTCATAGTATCAGCCCATTTTATCTTCTCTTGAATCGATACAAGTAGATTATCTGACGTAGCCAACCTAGATATCCATTGTCACAAAGTTAAAAAAGATAACACTGACACAAGAAGTTGAATATAAATAAGAAACTTCAGAGTTAAATAAATTAACAAAAATGCAATATAACCAAAAGAGGCAGTAGATCAAAATGCAAGTCACGTTAACAGTGTGTACAATCTATTAATAGTGCAAAAAGATCTACAGTAAAAAAGCTAAAATATACTAGATCACAAGACTACCAACTTGAACTAATCAGGCTGATTTAAGAAAACCTTACAGTTACAAAGGAGAGACAAAATAACTACCCCAAAGATTTGAAGGGGTCTATTTAGCATGCAATCAAGGGTGGATAACTGTAATGGTCTAAAGACAATAGTGAAAAACATATATAGACACAACAAGGTTTTCCCTCTGTTCGACCTACAATAGGCAGTTATATGCCACTGGGTATAGAACAAACCAAGGTAAGAGAAAATATAAAGATAATACTTGAACCAAAGATTTACCAGCTTGATAGTGTTTGTAACATATTTCCCAGTTGCCCAGGTCTGAGATCCCTCCCAGCTGCAAATTGGACCTGTTATCTCACAAAATACTAGAAAAGTTTCAACACACTCAAAGGAGGAGGGGATATGAAAACAGCAACATCTTAAAGTCAAAGAAATCACAGGATTCACAGACCTCAAAGCACCTTCGCAACTGATCCAACTTTCCTCTAACTATTCCCTAGAATAACATTAGTGGGAAAAGAAATTGCAACAATTAGCATATTCCTCTTGATATTTTTCCCAACAGTATAGCAGTACAAATTCTATCAAATTAAGTGAAGTTTCACAATAAATTTCTGGAAAAGGAGACAGAACAAGTTCAACTCAACATCTCTTTGACTTGTAAATTTACACCTTTTTTTTTCTTATATATCAAAAAATATCCTACCAAAAAAGAGCCAAGAATAATCTAGTTGGAAGAAACATACCGCATACATGCATTCGTTAATCAGAAAGTCCTCAAGTTCACGAACATTTGTAACATCTAGCTCTTGCATTAGTTGATCATAGGGTAGAACCTAGAGAAGTATAACATCATGACAAGATCAAGGGAAAGGTCAATTGAATTATCAAAATTCTAAGTGAATTAGACAGATAAATCATCTGGCATCTAATATTTAAATTGGTGTGCATAATACCTGAAAATATCAACTACACTCATCATATAAATTCATCTAGATGAAACTAGTACTACGGAAAGTGCTTAGAAGTCCAAGTAAACATACCTTGTTCATCTCAGCAAGTGTAAGCACAGTTAGTTGTTTAAGCTTGAGAACTTGATCAGGAACCAGTTCCGGAAGATGACCGGCATTATCTGTGAAGAGATGTGTCTAATTCTCAACTTTCATCATAATGCCTCAAAGGAAAGAGAAAAATTAGGACTTTGCCCTTTAAGTAATTCAAATGAGAAAAATCATCCGTGGCAATTAAAAACAAATGGGTACTTGTGCCTATCAATGCCACTGAATATGCCTGCCTTTTAACACTTCAATTATTTTTTTCTGCTTAAGTGTTTAAGATTGTTCAAACAAAGAAATAGAAAACCAACCTGAATAATAGCTATGACTATCTAAAATTCCATATCCCCTTCTCTCAAATGCAAAAAAATAATAAAACTTGGCATGAGCATCTGTAGTCTAAAATATTTCTAAATTAATTCAACATAATAGAATAGGGTAAAGAGTATGATGTCACCTGAGACAGAGAAAGGTTACTAAAAAGGTCATTGGTTTCTTAGAAGTGATCATGATCCACCGGACAAGGGATGCAAATTTGTTGCCAATGTCAGCATGAGTCATTTTAAATACCAAGAACCAGTATGCAGAAACATCATAATTTGTATACATACCCCAAGCACCATAGAGACCAATAATTAAAATTCAAAATCTAGCTTTCCACAAAGCCATTGGCCTTCACCCCACCCATCACGTTAATGGAAGGAAATCTGGGGTATCGGGAAGCAATAACTCAACACAGTTCCAGGTCGATAATCTTGGAAACCTTTGAAAATATGACAGCTAACAATATTGTCACGTGAAAGTATAAAAGAAACATCTAACCATAAGCTCCCTAATAAAATTAAGTCAGACTTAGAGCTTTTCAGATGTCAACATCCTATAATCAAGTGCATTTACGTTAACAAAAAAATAACCAATAGATAACCAACTACCAAGACCCCAAACTATAGAGTAACGTAAACCTACGGAAACAGAAGCCTTTGAGCTTACTTTTGTACTCAGTCCAGGTGCCATGCGCAAACAGCCGAAGCAGGTCAACATACCGGCAATTTTCAGTTCCTTCAAGCTGCAAGTATCCCTTTATCAATACACGAAGAAATTTTCACCAACTGTAAATAACCTAAACCCTCAACCAATCAAAACTTCATCAAATAAATCAACTGACTACGATGGAAAAATTTCAACCCCAGCGATAATAAAAAAAAAGTGATAAATCACTTGTCATTCCATTCGAACTCAAAAATATCAAATGAAATTACTCGATAACCGGAAATTGCTAGGATTCTGACCTCAGCGACACTGGGTACAGAGAGAATCTCAGAGAAGGCGAAGAGGAAGGGGTGAGAAGTGGCCTCAGTAACAACAGGACCCAGAGCAGAGCCTTTAAGAACCGATGCTTGCTCGACAAAATGATCGATTAGCTCAGCTTGTTTCTGTTCGATGTCCATCTTCAATGATAAAATAAACCTCGCACGGGGCGAAACAAAATTGAACTGGCTTACTGAAATTAAAGACTCAGGACATTGGAGGAACAGGAATTGAAGAAAACTTGGAAGAGGTATTCTGAAATTTGACAGGGTGTTAGGGTTATTTTGATTTAGCAACTTAGACGGCAGGACGGAGCAGTCCGATCGACGCCTGGTTTGTTCTTTTTGTAGCTATTTATGAGATGAGTTATGACGTGGATGTCCTTTTCAGGAAATTGGATTTTCGTTTTTTACTGTGAATTCTTTTAGAGGGTTACAGTAATTTTTGTTCTTCTTTATTATTATTTAGACATAGAAGTAGAAGTTTAACGGGGCGAAAATAATAATACTGACTACACCATATAATAACTCTCCAAATTAATAAAAATCAATCAAACTACACAATATATATATATATATATATATATATTTATAATTATTTTTGAATTTTGGAGATCCTTTTTTGTTTTTTTATTCATAATACATAGGTGTTTATTATATTGGAAAAAATAAATATTTTTTAAATAATAAAAGTACATAAATATTACTAAAGAGAGCCATTATGAAGATTAAATTTTTTTTAAAATATTTTTAGGTGGTATATCATTATTTTTTAATATCATATATTTAATAAATAATCATAAACAATAAACTTATTTATTTTAATGATTAACAATCCAATCACAAAGTACCACCTTTAATGCAATATGTATGTACATAAAATTAGATAGATAATTTTTATTTTATTTTTCATTCTAAGTTTTGTAGAAGAGGGACCCTTTATGAATGGTTATACAATTCCTTATGAGCTAATTATTTAATTATAAAAAAATATTTTTTTTTCTTTTTTAATTTCAACTTTCTTATTTATATATAATGTTCAATAATGACTTTTTAAAGTTCTAATCTTTTTAACTTCATCTATATTTTTTATTCATTTTCATTTTCAAGTTTTGACTATCCTATTTACCAGTAGTGATGTATTTTTATTCTTTTCAATCTTTATTAATCAATTGGTTTCAATAAATATAAAAGGATATTTACTTATATGTCACAATATTAAAATATTGAAAATGGTCTAAAAAAATCATATTAAAATATTGAAATATTGAGATAATATAAGAAATTATTTAATGAGATTTACGATAGCATTTTTAATGAAATTTATGATATTTTAAAATAATCTTAATCATATGCAATTAAAAAGTTATATTTTTAAGTCCATTATATATAGTGTGATTGTATTCTAATTTATGTGAAAAATGAGAGGTTTCGAGTTTAAATAGATAAAAAAAAGAAAATGTATTCTTTTTATTAATATTTTTTTATATTTATATGATTTGATAAGATGTATTTTTTTAAAAATAAATTTTTAAAAAGAATAGGTATAATATTCTGTTTGAGGTATAATATTCTGTTTGAGAGAGATAAAAAAAAAAAGAAAAAAATATTATTATTTTTTTTTTTGTAAGAGTTGATTTGATATGTTTTTAAAAAAATAAATTCTCAAATACAATTTACATATATGATAAATATGTGAAATTTTTAACTTAAAAAATATATAATATTTTATTAATATATTTATATATTTATATACATTGACGAATTTTTTTAGGTGAATTTTGAAAAAATTTTATTTTTAATAATAATTTTTTATTTCTCGATTATTAATTTGTAACTATCATTATTTTAATTTAATAAAAGATTTATATTCCTTTTCAATAAATAGATAGTCTATTGATGATTAAGTATTTTTCGTCTTCTTTCTATTTTTTTCTCTTATGTTCTATATCGGTCTATTTTAAAATGAACAAGTGTTCAATAAACTGAATAAAAACTATAACTATATAATTCTGTTTGGTCACTTTTGGGATTTTAAATTTATTTATATGTACATATATTCATTTCTCTTATACATTATGTAAATAATATTACTACTGTGATTTTTATTATTAATTCAAATCATCATTTCATTTTATTTTTTTATTTAGCAATAAAAAATAATTTATTATTATTACTCATTATAATTGTATATAAATATTAATTTGGGATTGAGGATAAGGATTGAAGATCTAATGATTGGTTGATTTTCTTTTTTGGGCACCTATTAAGATTTTAAATATCTACACTTATAAATTAGAGACCATTGAATTAGATTTAGAGATTAAGTTAAATTTTATTATGAAATAATTTTATTATAAACATAGAATTAAATACATATAAAGTAATATTACAAATAGTTTCTATGGTAAAGTGTAATACAAATTAATCACTTATATTTATTTTAACATAAACAAAACTTATTAATGTTATATAGATAAAAAAATGAGTATATAACGAGCATAATCAATATGTATTCTACGTTCACGTTATATAAAATGCCAGTATATATAAAAGCTTAGTATTTTACATTATATGAAAGACAAATGTAAATCTTTGAAATTGTCAAGTATGAAAAGAATAATAATTATTTAGCAAGATTGAAGAAAGATAAGTGTAATGACAGTAATCGTAAGAAAATAAGTTGTTTTATATTTTTAGATAATGCATTTATCATGATAATATTTACGAGGAGGAAAAAATTAAATTAATATTAATAAGTAAAAACTATTTTATTTAGAAATAAAAAAGGAATATAAAGAAAAATAATTTCAATAATTTTTTCTTTAAATTAGAAGGAAAATAAAAAATTATAAAAATAAATTTGTAGAGAAAAAATAATTTTATTTTTTTTATATTAAAAAAATAAGTGATAAAATTTTTCTGAATAAAATTTAATCCTTTTTTTCTGATTATTCATTAATAACAAAATATAAAATAAATTAAAAAATATTTCATCACGCGTTACGAGAATGTACGCAATACGATAATTTTTAAAAATAAAGAAATTCTTACATTTAGGACACACTATACTAAATAAATATAATACCTTAATATTTTGAATAAATAAACAATCATTTATGATAAATTGTAAACATATTACAAAAAATACTTACTTTTTTTTATTTTAATATAAGTAGTTGAATTTTCAAAATCATTGTCATTATTGAAAAATACAAAAATAGCGTGTGTATTTTTTGATGCAGGTCATATTACGGGTGTTAAAATGGGTCACAACACGAAAATACGATTTGTTTACACATGAGTTAGGATTGTGGTTAAATGAGTCCGTTATAACAATATTATAAACGTGTTGTGTCGTGAGTTGACACGCAGGTTAAGCGAGTGACCCGTTTATTTAAGAGTAAAAAAGTGATTTTAGTGTTAAATATAAACACAAATTAAAACTTATTTAAAATTTATGATTTTATTACTTTGTTATTTTACTTATTAATATAAAAGAACTTATACAATTTACATGTGAAAATTTATTTTTTAATATGATTGAAGTTAAATAAATTAAAAGTTAAAATATTATAAATAAACTAACTGGATCATATGTAGATTAATACGCTCACTTAACCTATTTATAATATTAAACGGGTTACCAGTTATATATGGATCAATACGATCTACTTAATTTGTTTATAAAATTAAGTGGATTAAATGTTATGTGTTCGTGTCAACTATTTATTTTTTATATTATATTTATATTGAAGTTATAAAAAATTATTTTATTTTTTAATATTATTATACGCATTATACGGATTCCAACACTAATATGTATAATATAATATAAATAATATTCCACTTATATGGAAATTATAATCTCAAATTTTGTTTACATAGTTTAAAAATTAGTATTTTAACTATAATTTTTTTTTATTTTTTCGAGCTTAAAAATTTTAAAAATTATATACTAATTTTTAAAATAAAAATTATGGATTTCTTTATCAACAATTTAATAAATTTAATCATTATTAGTTATTCACATGAATTGTTATATAAAATATTATGGAAAAGTGAAAAAAAAATTAAAATAATTATTAATTTTAAGCGCCAAAATTAGGAAGTAGTAGTATAGTTTAGTTATTTATTTTATTATTAGGGAAGGTTCATAAATTTTGACTTAATTAATATTTGAGAGCCTCTATTTTCAAGGGGCAATTATAAATTCTTAAATTTTTATTCCGTCTGCAGCTTTGGTCCTTTCATCTGAAATTATACCATTTTAGCAACTTAAGTGAGTCAAACGAGAGAGAAAAAAAAAATTATATTCCAAAAAACCCGAGTACACCTTAATCTCAAAATTCGATCCATTCTTCTTCCCCGTTTTATCACCTGAGTCAATGGAGTTCAACTGGTTACCGACTGATTTTCCAGTTCAAATTCGTTACCAGTGGAAGCCGACTCTTTCTTTTCCAGTTCATGTATAGGAAGTTTGCACCAACGTGATATAACTATGAGAGGAAGTTTGTTACCAGTGTCGGAGAAAGAGTGGAGCACTGGCCGTGGAAGATAAATCTGCAGATTTGACTTCATCTCATCGCATACATGAAAAGTGAGAAATCTGCAGATCGAATAGCAGTAAAGAGGAGGGAAAGGGATTAAGATGGTTCCTGCTTCTATTTGCTTTGGAATACTAAGATACAGGAAGGCTACATCAAACATCATACATGATTTATGCGATGAGGTTTTTCAACTATTGGGAGCCTTTCCATTATCTTCTCTACAAGGCTGGCTTCCTGACACTGGAATATAGGTACTCCTTTATTTGTACAATTGAGTCATCTATTTTTCCTTCATTGCTTGCAGTTTTCAATACTGTTTCTTTGTTCAAATTATTTGTTTGTATAGCCTTTGGTTGTTTTATGCGAACAAATAATTCGAACAACAAAAGTCTTATAATGTTTTTCAATACTTTAAAGTCTTACTGGATTTGGTTTGGTACTCCCGTTTGATGCATTTTAGAGCTCAAGTTTAATCAACACTCAATCTTGTCGGGTTTGATTTTGGTACTTGCAGCTCTCAGTTGCTCTCTAGTCTTGCAAATTAATTTCCATGGCAAAACCCCAGTTGTTGAAACCATGTCGTTTCACAGCGTAGACTATTCGCACCGCCACGTGCAGCGCATATGAGGGCATTTTTGTATTTAATATTGATGTAACGGTTAAAAGTAGACGTTTTGGACGGAAGGATCAGGTTTTTAACGAAATCAAAATTTAAGGCCTTCGTAGTTGCTTTTTAAAAATATAGGTCCTCAAATATTAACTTAGGGACCCATTATTTTTTTCCTTGTTATTATTCATAAATGCCGGGACATACCCATTTGATCTAGTTAGTTTAATTGAATCGCCAGTCAGGTTCGCTACTTGGAAATCCTTACGCTGTGTGTTTGAGGTTCCTCTCTCACAAAAACCACAATTATCGATGGCAAAGCCTGTGTCTGATTCGCACAGCAACACACCGGCGGTTCAAGCGACGAACGACGACGCTTCAGCCAGTAAATTGTGAGTATAAATTTCATTTCGAATTTTCTCTTATTTTTCCTTAACATTTTAGTTTCAAGTTTTTCTTCGTACATTTGTTATTTTTATCGTGATTGCTGTTTGTTTAGCTAGAAAACGAAAAAGAAAATTATATCCAATTGACAGGAAAATCGTTCTTTATGCGATAATATGGGATAAGTGACAGCCATATTGTATACTGAATGTTACTATGTACTTTGAAAAGGTCCTGTGTGAAAAAAGGATACATGAAAGATGACTACATCCATTTCTTTGTTAGACGACCGGTGAGGAGATCCCCAATAATCAACCGCGGTATAGTTCTATTGCTTATTATATCACGTTTTTTGACATTACAATTTCTTTTCTCTTAGTACTTAGTTTTCACTTGATTCTATGCTTTTACTTCTTTGTAATTGAGGCTACTTTGCGCGTTGGGCTGCTCTTCGGAAGTGTCTATATCAGTTTCTTGATTGTGAAACGAATGCTGATGAAAAAGGTCATACGAAGAAGCAGATACTGTCTATTGGAGCAGGTTTTGATACAACTTACTTTCAGTTACAGGTGCATTACTTTGCCTTTTACTTGTAATAAAATTCAGCTTATAATTTAGACTAGGATCTGCTTCATTCTTTTACCCTAAAATCCACCTATTTGCTTCAGCTTTTATATGTACCATCTATGTGACCAAATTTCCTGCATCATCAAAATGATTTAGTTATCATATTTACAACTTTGAATTCTTTGGATTTTGTGAAAATTCTGAATAAACCCATAAACTGTTATCATTGCACCTAATATTTGAAAATAAATCAGCCATTTTCAAAAATAAATGAAATGAATGTATAAATCAAAGCGAATAATACAGTTGCATATCCAGAACTACTAATTGGAGTTTGGTTTTTGTTGATGTGCATTGTGTTTTATGCATTCAGAAGTTTCAAGCTCCTATTGTCTTACCCATGTCATGAAATTATTGGCACCTTAAATTTTGAAGCTTGATTATTAACTTCCATGAGAGAGAGAGAGAGAGCGGGTGGGGGGGGGTGGGGGTGTCCAAAGAACTTAATGATTTATGTCCAATGTTCTAAGTTAACCTAAGGAGTATGGGCTTTCAGATACTCGATGATAAATCCCTGGCTAATAATGTTGTATTGGAAATAATAAATAAAAAAGACCAAGGACGTTTTGAGTCTACAATTAACCAGAGGAATATATTTGTATGACAGAAAATTAAGTTATTTGTATGATAGAAAATTAAGTTATGGCAATGAAATTCATGCAAAGTATTAATGGTTTTTGAAGAGTTCAAGAACCTAAAATGATACTGAGATCAGGAATACCTGTTAGAAAGGGGGAAGGAGTTGAGATCATAACTGGGATTTCTTCATCTTTAAGTTTTGTGCCAGACATTTGGCTTGCTAATTGCAATGGGTACACTTCCTATGACAGGATGAGGGAAAAGCACCATCTTTGTACGTGGAGCTGGATTTCAAGGAGGTTGGAATTTATACTTTCATTACTATCTTTTGAGTTTATGCAGCAGTATGCTAGCTTGTCTTTGTGCATGAGGTTCTGACCTTCTCAGCTGTTCAAAATTATGTGGGACGAACTTATAATTGACCAATTTGTGCTTGCTGGCCTAAGGCTCAGCTCTTTGCTCTCAACTCACATGAAGCATTTTTCAGGTAACCAGTAAAAAGGCAGCAATTATTGAAACTTACAGTCAGTTGAGGGATAAAGTTGGTGCTACAGCATCAATCTCACGAGGTAAGTTTCTTGAATTGCAGATGCCATGGACGCAGTTTGCATAAGCACCTGTTTCTGTTCTGGTAGATGTTTCTTTTCTTGGTGTGTTGATAACATGGTTTCAAAGTTCCATTAGCTCTGTTTCATTTCTAGTTTGTATTAATTGGTAGTTTTTTTTTCTTTACAGAGAAAGGAGAAGTGCTTGGTGATCATTACAAGCTACTACCAGTTGACTTGCGAGATATACAAAAACTA
Organism: Jatropha podagrica; assembly: GCA_947857235.1. Taxonomy (NCBI): domain Eukaryota; kingdom Viridiplantae; phylum Streptophyta; class Magnoliopsida; order Malpighiales; family Euphorbiaceae; genus Jatropha; species Jatropha podagrica. Next base: position 10,526 of record CANUEP010104470.1, read on the forward strand.
GATGACATCATAGCTTTGGCTAATATGGATCCCAGGTATGTATGCAGAGCCTGTTTTCTTTTCTTTTTGTTGATTAAATTTCATGAACTCCCCTCTTTATTACTTTTAGATCACATATAATATGTCTTCCCTAAGTAGTATGTAGTTGATGGTCTATTATCCACTATTTGTTCCTTACCATGTGCTTCAACTTCTCCACCAGAATATGTTCATATGTATAAATTTTGAAGTCCCATCTTCTTTAGCTGAAAAGTATCATTCTCTGCGGTTTTGCTTGTTATTTATTACTTCTTGTTCTAATCGATGGGCTAGAACTGCAATGTTACAACATTAGATGACTTTTTCTAGATTAAGCATCTCCTTGTTTTGACTTTTCCCTTATCATTTTCTGTATGAAGTCTGGTTATTTGTCTTCATGCTGAAGGGACAATAAGTTGCTTTGTTCTGACACTGTTATCAGCTTGCCAACATTTATAATTGCAGAATGCGTTTTAATATACTTGGATCCAGATTCAACACGAGCTATAGTCGGTTGGGCATCAAGGACATTTTCCACTGCTGTGTTTTTCTTATATGAGCAGGTTATATGCTTTGTCAAGGCTGTTGGACTTAATGTGTATATACATGTTAATAACCATTTTTTTTCCATAGATTTTCCAGGCCTCATTATATATTAATTTTTGTATATGATTCATTTAACACCCCCACCCAAAAAAAAAAGCCTCTATAATTTACATTTCATGATTACAGATCCACCCTGATGATGCTTTTGGGCAGCAGATGATTAGGAATTTGGAGGTTTGGATCTTTCTCCCCCTGATTTCCAAATTTTATGAATTGAGTTAATTCTTTCAAGTAGTTTCAGTGGTATTGCTTTTTGGCCACGAAAGCTAAGTCATTTTCACAACAGTTTTAATTTTTGAGGGTTGCAAATAATTCAAAATGAAGGGGATAGAATGGAATGACTTGTCTTATATGATCTGATTCTGCCCCAAATCTTGGAATTAAATTTCTTTCTTCCGACCTCAAACTCATACTTCTTAAGTGGTAATCACCAATCCTAGCCTAAAAGTAAAGGAAAAAAAAGTAGAAGGAACCTGAAAAATTATAACCTCCTCCTTCAAGCCAAAATAAGGGTGAGAGATACTAGAATCACAAAATTTTGCTGGGGCCTTGTTCAAATAGTTATAAAATTGAGCAGGCTTTGCATGAGGGCACAGATCCATAAGCATCCCCTACATATCTTGACTGCATATAATTGTATAAATTGTCTCTTGCTCACTGTCTTTTCCACTAGTATTAGTATATATGTACTCAATTAATTTATGGTGTTTATCTTCTTCTTTCGGTCCTCAGAGTCGTGGCTGTGCATTACTGGGAATTTATGATACACCAACTCTGCTTGCAAAGGAAAAACTTTTTCTTGATCAGGGATGGCAGGTATACCTCAAACAGGAAATTTTCCTGGGAATGAAGTTGGGCTTCCTTGTTTTTCCTCGATAGAAAAAGGGAAAAAAAAAAAAAGAGAAATGTTTGTTCATTTAAATATGTGTTACAAGGGAAGCGTATAGAACTCAACATGAATTCCACCTGAATTGTTTGTCCATTTATTTGTTTATGGATAACTTTTCCTTTCCTTGATTTCCTTCACTGTTTTTGGTTCACTAATTTCTTTTTTTGTAGAAAAATCTAAATACTTCTTTCTTGCACATTATGAGGTGTTAGAGGGCTGTTGCCTGGGACATGCTGAGAGTTTATAGTGATTTTATTGAAGCTCAAGAAAGGCGCAGGTAGTTACTTCATAAATATTGGACAGTCAACAATACGTCATTTCATACAGTATTCACTGTTTTTCCCTGTTTATATACCGTTATTTGAACCCAGTGGAGGCTGTCATCTGATATACTTTGGTTTATTCTACTTCCTAATTAATTTATTAAGTTAAAAGTTAATTACATCATTGTGTCAGAGTGCTGTGCGCTGCTTCTGCAATTCAGTCATTTCTGATGCTTTTTACCATAATCGGCACCTATAAGAGAAGATCTGGCAAAGACCAGCTTGGCATTTATGGCTTTTTTTTGGTTATTCTCATGTTCTTGGAAGCAGCTACTGGTTGCTCATGCATTTTCAGCAATGTGGACCGTGGATGTCTCTCTTTTATAGTTCCATTCCATAGATTATGCTTTTATGCCTGGCCGTTTGAGAGCATTAATGGAACTAGAAGCTTTAAGCATATCATGTGTTCCTCCAGATGTAAAAGAGACATATGATGAGGCTTGATTGGAATCACGACAAAGTGTAAATGTGCAATAACTGCCTTTCGAGATTCTGCCTTTGTGAAAGGAGGAATCCTTAATGGCTTTCTTTTGGAGAGTCTGACATGTTTATTGCTGAATGATATGAGAAAAAGTTCTTTCCTTGTTTGGCTGTTCTCCCCTTTTCACTTCTTTAATAAATATTTTGTTTTCTGTTTTTTAATCCATTGCTTTTCCTTTCTTTTCTCTTCTCTCTCTCTCTTTTTCTCTCTGTCCCTAAACTACTTACGGGAAGTTTTTCTCATGATTAGGATTGAACGGCTGGAATTATTTGATGAGTTTGAAGAGTGGTACATGATGCAGGTAGGCTAATTCCTCATTCCTGCTGCAAAAGAAAGTGAAAAGTGCTATAGGCTATTAGTTAAGGATGATTGTTGATATTGATATGTGGGCCTAGACCAATAGATTTTCTGTTGTACCCTCACAAATGTAAGATCGGATTCATCAAGTAGTGATTTATACTTGAATAGGTGGCCATAAGTTGCAATTAGGTATCTATTATCGTTGATGTTGCTGTGGCGTTCTAACTTGTCTCCAATTGCGATTTTTCAGGAGCATTACTGTGTGGCTTGCGCTATAAACGATGCCATGGTATGTACATATTTTAGCCCAATTTCAGTTCGGATTTACTCTAAAATATTCTCTCTCTCTCTCTCTCTCTCTTTCCCCCCCCCTTTGAAATTTTCTTGAATCGTAGTAAAAATGCACGATACATTGTTATTCCTCACATTGGAAGCCTCCATCTAGTAGTAATTGAATGGTGCCACTATCTTTCTGCTTTTCCGTTTTCTTGATGATGACAAAAGGAGATGTACATGTTATTTTTTTTTAGGATAGATGCGCATATTGTTTGATTGATACCCAGAACACAAGCCTTTGACGTACAGCATCGTGGCTTTTTAACAGGGGCTCTTTGGGAATTTCGGTTTTCCTACCCACCAGCAGCACGTGATCAGCACCCCTTCAGCAGCATCTCCATGAAAGCCCAAGACTGCACCAGAGTGTGGCTGCTCATTGCCATGTTTGGCTAAACAAATAGTATCAGGGCAGTGCCTATGACTGACACGTGCCAGTTAACAAGGTCGAGAGGTTGTCAGGTAAGAGGAGTCTCTCAAGCTAGCAGTTAGGCTTAGCTAAAAGTCTCCATAAGGATTAATGACTTATGTGGTTGGATCTCTGTGCGTTGTTTGTCCGACTCTAGAAGACAGATCCTTTCTTTTCTGTGCTAGCTGTTTGGCAAAACAAATCGTGGTGGGTCCCTGCACCCACCGGACTGTGTCATACATAATATAATGGATTGTTTGGGGGGTCCATGTCATGTGGACAGTATACATGCATAGTTGGTTGCTTTTCTATGTATTCCCCTTACAATTTATTCTTCCTTGGCTCATCTTCTGAGCTTTTAAAAGCCCTTTTTAGGCATTCATTTATTTTTCCCAGATGACCAAAATGCCATTGAGAGCGGTAAGAGTTGCAAAATTCAACGCGAAACTCAGACCATCGATGTCTCATCCCGACTATTTATGTGGGTGTTTTTTTCACATTTGGTTCAGAATTTAGTCTTTGCATAGTGTTAGAAATGCTTTTCTTCTTTCACAACAAAGTGAAAAATGGGACCAATCAAGCATTAATTGATCTTCAATTGCATAAGCTGTACCTTAGAAGCATTTTTTACTTTTTTTTTTTTTTTTTTTTGGGTTTCCAGTGCAAGTCGATGCTGACATATTTGGGGAAGTAGACATGGCAAAGAGGACGTTTTCTTTGCCACGTATATTGATGATATTCTAACTTCCTACGCGCCCAAACAGTGCAGAAGATGATAAAGATAGGTGGCTTTTGTTTTCTTAATTACTTATTCAAGGCTCTGCTCCTAATTTATATTATGTTTAGAGCCCACAAGTAAAAACTCAGAATCGTTAAGAATTAAGATAAGTCTAATGCTAAAAAACAGTATGATTTGATAGGTTAGGGTGTAGACCCAATGGTCCACTTTGTTTGGCTTTGTCGAAGAAAATAGTTCCATCATTTTCTTTGGATTGTGGATGCTCATTTTTTTTGGTAGTCTGCTTGGATATTGGTAATACGCAAATTCAGGGAAATCAGTTTGTGGTTGCAGCTTTCGAGTGACCTTCGTTTACAGTTTGAAAACCTGATTGTGGCACAAGGCATTTTTTTTGTCTTATTATTGTTCTTTTTCTTTGGGGAAGATCTCCGGTTTCCACAATTAAAAATTTTCCTTTTCGCACTTTAATTACCGAAAGGCAGGGAAAATAAACTGAGATTCATTGACATTGCTAATAAATTTTTGTTCTCCTTTGAGTCTGATTGCTTCGGCTTTTTCATTCCCCATATTAAGCAGTTTGATTCAAATTACAGCTGATTTAGAAAATTAGGGACTCGACGCTATGGTCCCTATGGCTTTTTCTATTCTTAGATTTGATTATCGTCTCCTTCCAATGGCCATCCGATTCAAGAAAAAGAAAAGAAATTCTTTTTGAGAAAATGCCTAAAGAAAATAAAGCTAAAGAATATCTTGAAAGCAACATTTCATTTTATGAAGAATCTGATACGCTCTACAAATTACCATAAGTCGAGATTGGAGGAATTATCTATTACACCGTCAAGTTTAACGGTGAAAAATCAAAGCCAAAAGGAAGGGGAAAGAAAAAAAAAAGAACAATCTTTGGGAAGAAATAAAAATAGAAGGTAACCTTAGATGGTTGAGTACGGCTGGACCGTGCTACTAGAAAGTTCAACCTTTCACCATTTTCAATCTCTGCCTTTCACCCCACACCGATGTATATATTCTTTTTCTCGTCGACTGCTTTTCCCCTGAAAGGATCCACTTAATGTGCCCTTCAATTGCTTCTTGTTGCTTTTAAAATTTTTCATTTTTCAAAGATCACATAAGTGGTTATTCCTCATTCTACTTTCAATTTTTTTTTTTTTTTTAATTTTATTTTACATTTATAAGTTTGACCAAAATTGAGGATAATAAATCTATTTTTATAATATACCTAATAATTCTTCATTGGCTTGCAGGTATAGGATGATATAATTCTTAGTTTTCTTTCTTATGAGATTGAATATTTTACAATTTAATTTGAGTAATTTATAATGAATGTTTCTTTAACTGGATGGAGCATTGAATATTGGGATAATTGCATTTCTTTGTGGAATGGAAGAACCAATTCCATTGTCATTTAGAGATTTATTCAGTTAATCTTGATTTTTAGTTTTCTCTTCTGTCTTTTCTTTTCATTATATTAGCACTAGCCCACCAAACAAGCATAGCAATTTGTTTGATAAGTGTGTACGTGCCCTATTTATATATAGTAAAATTTATTTATTTATTTATTTATTTTCCCCCTCATTTTCTATCAATCCAAACATACAATAAGTAGTTTGCAGGCATAAACTTAATAACACACAAATAATCCAAAGATCCAAACAAAAAGCAACCTTCTGCTACACCCTTTATTTAATTAACCTACAAAACTAGAAGACGCTGATTAGTTTTTTTATTAAATAATTATATTCATTAAACAAATGTAATTTTATTTCAATATGACTTTTTGAAATAAAATTTAAAAACAGAAAGGACCTTTCTATATCAACAGTGAGAGTGAGAGTCAATTCCATGGTTAATAGGAGAGAAAAAGGGGGAAAAAAGGAAGAAGAAAAAAAGCAAGCGCAGGTGGGGTGGGGATGACAATAGTCCAAACAGAGAATAAGAATAGTCCTCCACTCTCTCTCTCACTAACTCACTCACACTCTCTCTAAGGAGCTCAAATCGGGCGCCACCGCCTAAAAACGCGCCATTCCTCTCTACGCTTGCCACTACGTCGTTTTCTAGATGGGCTGTACAGCGTCGAAGCTGGATAACGAGGATACAGTGAGGCGGTGCAAGGAGCGCCGCCGCCTCATCAAGGAAGCTGTCGACGCCCGCCACCATCTTGCAGCGGCTCACGCTGATTACTGCCGTTCGCTTCGTATTACGGGTTCAGCTCTTTGTTCTTTCGCTGCTGGGGAATCACTTGCCGTTTCTGAGCGAACCCCTGCCGTTTTTCTCCACCCTCCAAACCCTCCTCCTCCGTCTGCCAATTCTATACCTCCACGTGTTGTTCCTTCTACATCCCCTTCTCTCCATCCACCTCCACCGCCACCGCCACCTCCACCTGCTTTTTCCCCTTCTCCTTCTCCTTCTCCTTCTCCTACAATTGCGAGTTCTAAGCTCCCTCATATTCTTTCCGCCCCAACTCCCAACTCTGCGTCTAATCGCCGTCGTAAACCTAGGAAACTTCCTCATATACTCTCTGAATCTAGCCTTACGTCGTCTCCTCGGAGTCCGAAATCCAATTTTGCCGGAAAGTTTGAATATCCTACAGCTTATCAAGCAAATTCAACGTACTCGAGCACACCCTCACAAGCTTCTTCTGTTTGGAATTGGGAGAATTTCTACCCTCCATCACCTCCTGACTCCGAATTCTTTGATCGAAAAGCCCAGAATCAAAACCAACATCACCAACAACGTCAGCAACATCACTTAGACACTGACGATGTGGAAGATGAAGAAGATGAAGACGCCGAAACTGAGACCGAGACTGAAACGGAGAGATCGGAGTACGATTTTTTCCAATTACAGAACAAGAAGCACAATCTCCGCCATATTAACACTAATACAAATAACAAGCAGCATAATATCGTCGAAGAAGAAACAGAGAGAGAGGAGGTACAGTGCAGCGAATGGGGAGATCATGATCATTATAGTACGACAAGCTCGTCGGAAGAAGGGGAGGAGGATGAGGATCGAGAATCCAGATCCGAGATTGGGACCCGGTCAAATTTTGGGTCATCGGTGCGGGCAGAGTCAGTGAAGCAGCAGTCAGTTTATGGGAATACAGCGAAGTCCGATGAGGCCGGGTCATCGGCGAGTTTCAGGACTGGAGAGATCTCCAACATGAAGATGGTCGTGAGGCACAAAGATTTAAAAGAAATCGCGGAGGCTATTAAGGAGAATTTTGACAAGGCTGCGGCAGCTGGAGACCAGGTCTCGGAGATGCTCGAGATTGGCCGGGCTCAGCTTGATCGGAGTTTCCGGCAATTGAAGAGTATGTTTCTTAGGCTTTTTAATCGAATTTGCCAATTGTTACAGATTCTATTTCTATTAAGCTTTATCAAAGTTTATTTTATTGACGTAATTTCATGTTTTTTGTTTGCAGAGACAGTGTACCATTCTACTAGTATGTTAAGCAACTTGAGCTCCAGTTGGACCTCGAAACCACCATTGGCCGTGAAGTATCGGCTGGACACCGGTTCGCTCAGCGAATCCGGTGGCCCTAAAAGCCTTTGCTCCACCATGGAACGGTTGTTGGCTTGGGAGAAGAAACTCTTTGAGGAAGTGAAGGTATTTGTTTTTTTTTTTTTTTTTTTAATTTTATTTTTTCCCCTTTCAGGTAGTAAAATTTTCAAAATTTGGCACTATGTTTACTGCGGGTGAATTTTTTTTTTTTTACCTTTTTATCGAATAAACAAAAGAAGTGTTGTTAAATGACTAGGATATGCACTAGATAGTGTCGGAGATGATAGCGTAAGTCCGCCGCGGTGCCAAATTTACGGTGGGTGGTTTTTGTTTTTAATATTCAGACGAAAATGCCCCCAGTTAACGTTAGTACTTTTAGTTTTTATATGGAATTACCTTTTATCCTGTGATGGGTATCATTGTGATTTGGTGAGTTGTTGTTTCACTGTATTAGCTTGTTCTTGTGTTGTGTGTCGTGTCCCCATTGATTTCGCTCCTATTATATTTCTATTCGCCTGGATAGACTAAAATGCCCTTGACAAACTGTCAGAATGACATGAACCGCTTTTGTGGTCGGTCCAACTAACTCGTGCACCTTTTCAGTCTCAAATTATTAGATGCCACTTTTCTATATGTCTAATTAAAGAAAGATTATGGCACTGCAAATAAAACCAAAAATTGTATTCACAACTGAAAACCAGTTTCTAATTGGATTTTAATAATAATAACAATAATATTTGGACTCTTTTCAAAATAATAATAATAATATTTGGACTTTGAGTTTCAAATTTGTATTTTCATTTTGAACATCCACTGGCTTTCCATCTATTAAGAATTGCTTGATATGTTAATAGGCTAGAGAAGGTGTGAAGATTGCGCATGAGAAGAAACTGGCTACACTACAGAGTCAAGAGTACAAGGGAGGGGATGAAGTAAAGCTAGATAAGACCAAAGCTTCAATAAAGAGGTTGCAGTCTCTAATTATTGTCACATCCCAAGCTGTTTCCACCACTTCAACTGCCATCCTTGGTCTTAGAGACACTGATCTTGTCCCTCAGCTGGTTGAACTGTGTCATGGGTATGCCATTTCTCTTTTATGGAATTCTGATGAGATATCATGTTTCTTCATAGTGAATGGAATAAAAACTCCATGGAAATACTTCCATTATCCATATCATTGAGCATTTTGTTTTGGTAGGTGAAGCATTATAGGGCTGCTCTGTTTTGCACTTGCTTTGTCTTGTATGAAACAACTTGTGCCTTATTGTTGTCAACTTTCCAATTAATAACTCTCTCTTAAAATCAGAGTGGCCCCCCCAATCGGCATATTTCCATGGCTGTGTTTCATATGATCTGCTGTTGAGGCCAAATTTAATTCATGGGCAGAGAGTTAGGTGCAGTGAACTTAACTGCTATATGACCCACCATTGTCTTTTCATTGTTAGACTGGTTTTCTGATAAGGTAAATTTAGTAGACACTAGATAATTCTTACTATATTATTAGTATAATAAACTGTTGGCAGTGACAATCTAGTGGCAATTGCCTAGGTATTATGGTGATGATTGCATAATAACAGTTCTAGGAAGCCTCTTGATGTTCAGTTATGGGTGGATCATTTTATGTGTTTGTCACCACAAAAATAGTCCTGGACATCAACACAATGAATGGGGAGATCCATATTTGTAACTTCTATTATTTTACTTTTAACGTGTTCATAATCAGCTAGTCGATGAGAGACTTTAACCAATTTACAGTTGCCTAGCAAACGGAAAACACCAGTTTGCTAACGGGCTGCTGGAATTCTCTCTGTTAGTGTTGGCTGTGCTAAACAACCTGTAGAATGATAAACTGAAGTTGGGCTATTTAAAAAAGAAAAGGGGCATATAATAATTGTACAGAAAAAGGTATCAAGAAAGAAGAATGATTGCTTTAGTTTTTGAGTAGGCATTTATTTAGACTACTTGAGATGTGAACCAGCGGAAACTGTTTTCGATCTTTATGTAACTTCTAATCTGAAGATGAACTTCATTCTCACTCAGCTCTCTGTGTCAGCAGCTTTCTTTCTTTTTATTGAATGGTGAAACAATTTGAACTGCTTAACAGTACATTAAACCATTTAGGTAGTCATTTCACTAATCCAGTATACTTAATGCAGATTCATGTACATGTGGAGATCAATGCACCAGTACCATGAAGTTCAGAACAACATTGTGCAACAAGTTAAAGGTCTTGTGAACCGATCAGCCAAGGGTGACTCAACTTCTGAACTGCATAGGCAGGCAACTCATGATCTTGAGTCAGCTGTATCTGCCTGGCATTCCAGTTTCTGCCACCTAATAAAGTTTCAGCGGGACTTCATTCGATCAGTCCATGGCTGGTTCAAGCTCACCCTTCTTCCCGTGAGCAATAATGACAATGTGAATGTCAGTGTGGAACGCTCTGATGTATATGCCTTCTGTGATGAGTGGAAGCTTGCTCTTGATCGAGTTCCTGATACAGTTGCTTCTGAAGCCATCAAGAGCTTTATTAACATTGTTCATGCGATATCTGGAAAACAAACTGAGGAGCTTAAAATTAAAAAACGAACTGAATCTGCATCAAAGGAATTGGAGAAGAAGGCTTCTTCACTTCGAAACATTGAAAGGAAGTTTTATCACTCATACTCCATGGTTGGCATTGGTCTCCCTGATACTGGACCTGACAATGGGTATGCATTGGATGCTCGGGATCCACTAGCTGAGAAGAAATCTGAGCTTGCTTCCTGCCAGAGGAAGGTGGAAGATGAGATGCTAAGGCACGCCAAGGCAGTGGAAGTGACAAGGGCTATGACACTGAACCATCTTCAGACAGGATTGCCAGGGGTTTTCCAGGCATTGACCAGCTTTTCTTCCTTATTTATGGAGGCACTTGAATCGGTATGCAACCGTTCCTATGCCATCAAATAATTAATACTTGATTTTTCTTGGATTTTTGAGGTAAGTTGGAACTCACAAGGGCTGGAATTTTTTTTCGTTGTGGCTCTTATGATAATTGTCATTATTTTTTTGGGGGGGAGGGGGGATTTTTGACATGTATATATGTGGAGCCTTTTTGCGGTTTTGTCATCCTTTTTCAGGCCAAGGAGAATGAATTGTCTCTGTACAGGAATTTGGTTGAATTGTTGTATCAGTGTTAGATGTTCAAAAAATTTCAGCATGAGTAATAAATTATACGAATTCTACTTTCTTGTTCCTCCTCTCTTGTGGCCTTATATTAAAAATTCAACCTTGGCCTTTCTATTTCAATAACTTGAAATCGTGAAGGGTTTAAGTGCAGTTCCCTTCGGGGGCCAGAAGATAATTCAGTTTTGATATATTGTGGAATCTGGTTGCCCTGCCAAAAGCATTCAATCCTTTCGGAATTGTGAGATTGCTTACCTTTCTCTATTATTATTATTATTTTTTTTTTTTTCATGATAGTAGCAATGATCTCCCTTATGGATTTTTTTTTTTTTGTCCTTTTTAGTTATCACGAATTTCGTACTTTCTAGTAAGAATTACGGCGATCCTTTTACATCTCAGCATAAATTATTCCCAGCATTTAGACATTATTTTATGTAATATTTATAATCAAGAACTGCATTTCCGAACGACTTGGGTGCACTTTGCTTCTAAGAAAGTTCAATTTTGGGAGCTTGTTTTTAAAAACAAACATGGATTTTATTACATCTTTGCTCGGCATCAACATTAATTTGACAGCTTATGTTTTGTTAAGTTGACAGGAAAAGGTAATTCTGAAAGGAAATAAAGGAGAAAAAGGAAAAAAAAAAAAAAAAAGTGAAAAATCTAACCCATGTGGTTGACGATTGACAGGTTGAGTCCTCCTTCTGGACAGTTACAAGTTGAAGATTCGCTGTTATACTGACAAAAAGAAATTGTAAATTGCAGAAAGTTTCCCTACATATTTATATGGTTGTCTGTCGATTTCTCTTGCAAATCGACTGAGAGGTAGGATCTGAAAGTTCTGAACTGAGATTGCATGTTTTTTTAAAAATAAACATTTATGGAAGTAATAATTGCAAATTATAATTTCCGATGATTCGACATTGAGATGAGCCGTTAGAAAGGTTCAATTCTTTATTGTTTCTCTCACCTTAATTGGATCATAGTCTACTGCGCTGCCATGGCAAGTGGGCATATAAGTTGTGGTGGTGGTTGTGTCGGAGACCATATATATATATATCATTTGGTATTTCGAAGCATGGTAAGTAGGATATACTTAGACTGTTTTTTAACTCACTGAATACCCAGTTTTCCATATGAATAATTCATTCACAAATCCTCCTTTTGGCGTTTGATATAAATGAATTTTACATTTTTAATTCTACGGAATTAATTATGCTCAGATCATATTTTACTTCTTTCTCTGGAATTTTATCCATTTGAAATTTTCAAGTTTGCAAATGAAAATAAGATTGCACAGATTTATTCCAAACACTATGTAAAAGTAAAACTAATAATTTTCAATTAATACTATTTTTCCTCGTAGGAGGCAGCTGAACTGAAGTTCATTATCAGAGGAGAGTAGTGGAGGCATACTCTTCTAAGATCAACTAATACTAGCACAACCCAGCACAACAAGCCTGTACTAAAAGAACTCGAAGTCCAGATATTTACCACCAGACTTCATGTCTGTCCCCACCATCCTTTTACTGCTGCTGCCCACCCCAATTGGATCAACTGCCCCAAATTTCCCAGGCAGCTCAGTCTCCATTGGTCTCGGTACTTCTGGAGGTGTGCTGCATCTTATTAGTGCCCAATTTACACCTTCAAAGAATGGGTGTTGCTTGATCTCAGTTGCACCCCTCTTCACTCCCAACCTGTGTTGTGGTTCCTTCACCAGCAAGCCTCGGATCAAGTCCCGGCTTGCATAGCTGGTTGCTGGAGAATCTGGGAATCTAAGCTGTTGTCCCACCACATTAAACAGCGTAGCTCGGTTTCCTGTGCCTTTGAATGGAGTTTTACCGTATAGTAACTCATGCAAGAAAATTCCAAATGTCCACCAATCAACAGCACTTCCGTGGCCCTCCCCCTTGATAATTTCAGGGGCTAAGTATTCATGGGTTCCAACAAACGACATGGACCGGGCTGCAGTTGGTTCTGCTACGAGTTCTGGAAGTGCACTAGATGGTAGTCCAAGTTCTGCTCGAGGTTTTCGAGTCTTTTTCTTACTTTTCTGAGGAAAGATTCGAGGAATAAAGCATGCAGGCTGGATGCATACAGATGAGGGCTCAATACAGGCAGGCTGAACACAAAATGCACCACCAGCAGCTCGTTTTGAAGGATCAGAATCAAATGAGGTTTTTATCAAGGTAGGTGAAACTGCACATCTAAGGGAAAGGTCAAAATCTGAGAGCATTATGTGCCCATCGTCACGGACAAGAACATTTTCAGGTTTCAAATCCCTGTAGACAACACCAAGCATGTGGAGATATTCAAGTGCCAACAAAACCTCAGCAGCATAAAACCTGCAAATAGAAAAACAAGGATCATGAATCTGCTGGGAAAATAATAGAGGGAGACAGTCAAATAGACACAGGGTCACATCAAAAGCAATTTATGTTTCTTATCTACTACAGAGAAGATAAAACTGACCCTTCAAACACATTAGAAAATCACCTGATCACCTTAATGATTTTTCACCATATATTAATTGTAGTACAAAATGGTGGTCCTCAATGAGCATCCAATAATTTTACTTCATTATAAATACAATATTTAGTAGCTGTCACTGATCAGACTATAAATGGCGTAAGGGAACGTTTTCTTTTTTCAAAATTTATGAGATTTTAATAATTACTTTTGTCCACAAAAACATGACATGAAAATCCATCTTTTCCAACTCTCCTATAGGGATAATGGATGTTGTCTGGAAAAGCGATTTTTTTAACAAGCTCATAAAGATATTTGTGGTTAAGGAATGAAGGATGAGACATGACTCAATGAGTTAAAACAATGAGCAAGGTGATAGGGAACAGCTTCACGCATCAATTCTCAATGTTCAGAATCATGAGTCTTCAAATGCTCCCCCAAACTTACAACAGCAATATGCAAATTATTCTATTAGACGTCTAAGGAATCACAATAGTATGGAAAGGCTTTACATCTCATACAGGAGTTGGAAGAATAAACATGAGTGCTCAGAAAATGTATTTATGTAACAGAAGAACTTTGTCTCCTGTCAGTGACAACTGATGAGAGTTGAGGTCGTTTTGTTATGTATCACTATGCGATGTGTTTAATTCAGAGCTTTAGTCACACATGAAACCTAGAGCTGCATGGGAGATAATACTACCATGTTCCATATGTTCTAATTCTCACCGATATCATTTTCAAAACTTGCAAGGTAGCAAAAAGGAATAAGTCAACAATAGAAGACTTGTTAGACAGTAACTATTAAAAAGGCAAGACAAAATTAAGAAATTCAACTTTAGGGCACATAGCAGGATGCAGTTAAAAGAAGAGAGTTGGAGAGGACATGGTTGGATGACGACAGAATAAATATAATATATGTGTTGCATATTGGGAAATAATGCTGTTAGAATAACAAAATACCTCGCAGCATACTCAGAAAAGTGTTTCCCAGGTTGCCGCTGCCTCAAGGTATGAAGATCACCCCCTGGACAGTACTCCATGACCAAACATGAGAATCTGTCAGTTTCAAAATGTGTGTACAAAGTTGGCAGAAATGGATGATCCAATAGCTGCAAGATCTCCCTTTCTGTCTGAGCCCTAGTCAACTTCTTCCTGCTTGCAAGAGATGCCTTGTCCATTACCTTCATTGCAAAATAACAACGAGTCCCACTCAGTTCTGAAAGATACACACTCCCAATGTCACCACAACCAAGCCGTTTTAGTAGTCTAAAGTGACTCATGCCTAAAATCCCATCTCGTGCTCGGATCGCAAGAATGGCCTTCCACCTAGGATCATTTCCTTTGTGCGGCTTATTTGCACTCCCAGTGATGTTGCTCCAATTGCTGTCATCACTAAGGCCACTGCTATCACTTGCACGGCTAACACTAGTCTTTGCACTCTCAAGTGAATCTCCTCTAACACTAACACTTCCCTTTGTACTCTCACAGTTTCTTTCCATACTTAGCATGCCATCACTTGTAATAGCATCACTTCTTCTATATGTACTGGCACAACTATTGACAATGCTCATAGCTGTGACAACACCAGTACTGTCAATGCTACTATGTGGACTTACATTACCACTTGGAGGCAAAGAAGCATCCCACACACATTCCTTTTCCTCTGAATCAGGTGGAAGGAAAGAGTTTTCGGTATTTTGTGATGCACGAGGAACTGAAAATGGAGAAGACGGAGCAACTGAGTCATTAGGTTCTTCAACCAAACTTTCTGCTGGTGAAAGAACAACTGGGCTTGGTTTCTTGGGTGGAACCCTGATTGAAAGATCTTCCAGGAAAGGCCCCTTGACAGACATACTCTTCATGAGACATCCAGCCTCGGTTTTCTTTTGCCCAATTGGTACATAAACTGTTTTCATTTGATCTGTGTCAATCGGTTCTGGTGGATGACTAGCCCCAGAAAAAGAACTAGGGCCACCTTCATCAAAGGAATCACCACTTCCCTTAGAAGTAACAACATCAAGCATTAGCTCTTCCTGCACAGGCAAAGAGTCTTTTCCCTTCCACGGTCTTACAGGGACAGGTAAGTCCATAACTAGAGAGCCTTGTGCATTAAATTGCCCCACTACTTCTCTTACCAAACCTGTCTGGTGCTTCAGTACCCGACCCCCTTCTCTTCCATAGGCCATGGATGTATTTGACACCTGACCTACAACAGGCACTTTCACAGGATGAGCTTTTGATTCTGCGACCCTCTCCATATCCAGTAACCACGTAACATTACATGTAACTATGCTTCATTGATCACCCTGCAAATGGAGATCGGAAAATTCAGTGGATGCTCATTCTACTGTAGAACTTAATCACTATTAAACCGCTTATCATTCATTGTACAGTCTCTCCCTAGTTCTGGTTTAATCAGGGAGCATATAACCATCTGTTACATCTATAATTTGCTAACTGACATGACATGATGACACCCAAAATAAAGGAGAATTACAGAGTCATCTAGTATAGTACATATAAAGTAAAGATACCATATATTAGATTAAAACATAAAGAACGGAAGGATAAGGATTCTAAGGCATCCATGAGCCAATCTATGGCCTCAGCTTCAATTTGGATGCCAATAAATGTAGTCTATACTACAGAAGAGCATTAAAATGCGTTTAGTTAATCTATTTTCCTAAATTGTTTGATACTACATCATAGAAATACTAGTCACGCTTAAGAAAGAAAAAAATAAAAGACAAATATCCGAGCCCCAGATTTCTTTCCCTGCTGAATTTTTTCTGGCCAAAGTAACTAAATGGAAAATAAAAATTTTAAATATATACCAAACACACACACAAAAAAAAGTAGCAATCAGTCTGGGGAAGTACTAATTACATAGATGCATGATTTATCAAAAAAAAAAATCCAATTCCTCACTAACCGTCTACTATGTGTGCCTTGAAGAAGAAAAATAATTGGGTGGGAAACCCTAATTGGCAGCGCTTCTAGCTCAGTGGATCAAGCAACTTCCACAAGCAACTCACCAAATCCTTAACTTCTCTCACAATCAAAGGAAAAATAACAGAGAAACTTACTCAATCAGGAAAAGAACATATAAAAAAGTGAGCCCGCAAGTTTAAGAAAGCAAGAAATGCGAAATTCCCGAACTTGCTGTATTCCCATTAGCATCCCATCCTTACAACAAAACTCTTCAATTCTACGCAAAACAAAAGGTAAAAAAGAGAACAAAACAGCGAATCCAAAATTCTGAGGCAGTGAAACAGAAAGAGATCTCGGAACCCCAAAAAATCACAACATAAAGAGGAAGGAATAGGAAAGGAACATTCAAATACAGAACAAAGAAACGCACCAAAAAGAAAAGACACCAGAGAAAAGAAGCATATGAATATGCACGGAGTATCATTACAAGAATATTAGGGCTTGTGTGAGTTAGAGTTTGAGAGCTCGAGGTTTACTGTTCCTCTGCGAATTAGAGAGCACCAATTCTCTCTCTAGAAGCTCTGAAATTTTAACAAATTCGTGATTTGTAGAGCCCGAGCGATCAGAGCTCGAGCTCGAGCTCTTCCTTCTCTCTCTAACACAGTAACACTACAATTTTTTTTTCCCTTTTTTGGGTTTCCTTTCTGGTATATAGGGTGGCTCTGCAACTAAAGCTTCTGCTGATGGGTTTAGTAGCTTTTGCTTTATTTATTTATTTATTTTTCTCTTTGCTTTGTATGGGCAGCGTGCACTTTAGCGCAGAGAGAGAGTGAGAGAAGGGCACTGGGACTAGAGTGAGATTGGTGGGCCCCGTGGTCTTCGGGTGAGCCCGTTTGTGGGATCCACTCTGTGTCTTCTTTAAGCTACACTTCTTTTCAAGGAGTGGGGACGCTCCTTTGCCTCTCTTGTCTGTCTTATGACCATTTTTCAGGGTCGGGTTTGGATTATGGTAATATAGTCGTATCACTGTCACTCGCATTATGAGCGCGTGCTGGTGTCCTCTAGTATTTACTAATTTACTATTGAATATTGATTATTGCTAGCGTTATCCCAATGCTATCCATAGTTTTAATATATAATTTTTTATTAATTTTAATTTTTTGTTAATTACTAATAATATTTTATTATTGTAATATATTTATTTTATTTGAGTTCGATGTTCTGTTTATTTAAAATGTGTTTTTTTATTAAAATATATTTAAAATAAATATTAGATGGATTTTTAGTATAAATTTTTAATTGTGAAAATTTTATTCGAACTATATTTATTTTAAATTTATATTTAAATTTTTTTACATATTATTTCAATCAGAGTTAAATTCAACTTTTTTTTTTTCAATATAAATAAATTTAACTAATCTAAACTTTATCATAAATATTTCAATTTTGCAACTATTGAGCGAATTATAATTTAAAATTTAAAATAAAATAAAGTGCATTATCAAACCATTATCATGAAGAATATATTCCAGCCATAGTTATTTAAAAACTATATTTAAAATATTTGTATATATATATATATATCATATCATTCATCATATTTACTAAGTAGTTTACTATATAAAATGTTCATTTAAATTAATTTTAAATGACTTGAATTGAAATCGAAACATTTAGTCATTTATTTAATCAAAATTTTATTATTAATATTTTTTATAAATATATTGATAATAAATAATTATTCTGTTAGTCATAATATGAATTTATGAATAATGTCATAATATGGGCTTACTATTCTGTTAGTTAAATGATAATAGAAATGGATTTATATAGTTTAGACTTACTACGAGTTTCGGGAGCTTTAAGCTTACCTAGGTCCTAGTGCCGGTCCGGCCCACAATTTTGGGTCGTGACAATTTAGTCTATGTTATGACAAATAATTATTACTCCAATTTAATGGCTTATTAAATATTATCTCTATTCCATAATATTTGTCATATTTGAAAAAATAAATTATTTCAAAATATTTATCACATTTGTGATTTTAATGAATAATAAATATTTTTTCATGTTTAATTACCATTTATATGACTAATAATTACTACTTTAGTTTAGAGATTTAGTATTAAATGAAGGGTAATCAATTTACCTAATAATTTATTATAATTTAAACATATTTAATAAATTTTTTAAAAAGTGTGATATTTCAAATATGAGAAGTAATATGAAACAGAAATATGAGTTAATATTAAATTAAAGATAATATAATCAATTTATTAAATAATTTATTATAATTTAAAAAAATATGACAAGTATTATAAAGTGATTCTCATGATGAACAAAATAATCATAATACAGAAATTAAGACAGCATATCCATGATCCAACAATCTTGGCTAAAGTGGGCCTCCGATTCTCATTGCTTTACCGTTTTGACTCATCACCGTAGGTCTTATATTGTAGAGAATTCAGCAATTTAGGCATCCAGTAAGATTTAGAAATGTATAATAAAGTTTGGAAGCAGTGACGTCGTGTTGTTGCATTGTGGACTATACGGTCTAGGTTTCTAACCAAATATGGATCATGGGAATAAAATAGTTCCATTACTGTTTAGTTTAGATAAAAAACAATTTAATTTTTTTATTCAATTATTATCATATAAGATCAATTGAATTTATTTTAAAAATCAAAATAATTGATTTGATTTGAAATTATTGAATTAAAACTAGATCAAACTGATTTAATTATTTTTAAAATTTTCAGTTATTATAAAAAGATATCGAGTTACAGGAAAATTGAGGTGATTTGATTTAGTTAAATTCGTTTGACGGATTGTTGACCTTCAATAAGGATTGAAGGATGGACCAACAACATGATACTACTTGGATTTTATTTTTATTTCTATATTAAAATTAAAAGAATTAGATCAATTTATTAATTTTATATTCTAAATAGTCGTTGGACTGGTCGTAGAAAAGGGTCAGATGATTGGTGCATTGCATTGCCTGTGACTGACAGTGGAGTTCAATTATAAACAGTCCATTAATGGAATGTGTCTGCTACGACTAAAATCCCGCGTTGGATTGGGTAGTGAGCGAAAAGATGGATAATGTCCAAATAACCCTTACAAAAGCCAGGCGCCAGCACAGCAAGAAAAATGCCGAAGCAAAGGTTAATTTTGACATTATGAAAAAGGACAGGTACGCGTGCATGGGCACTGTCTAGCTACCGTCAATAATAGACAAAAGCTCTTGCGATAGGCAGAGGGAAAACGGTTAAGGGTAAATAACATTACGACTCAAGAAATTAGTGTGTGAATAACAGAAGAGGGGTCAGTGAGTGGTCAGCTTCTACTGTTCTTCACTTCTTTGGTGGCCCAAAGGACAGTTTTTGCTGCCCCCACGTTTCTGAACTTTCATCTCCTTGATTTGCCTGCATGTTTTTGAAACATCTTGTTATATGTCTGCCGTATTATAGTAGCCATGGATCAAAATATTTCATGCTTCCTAATTCCATTTTTGGCTTCAATTTATGAGGGCTTCTACCCTAAGATGTCACCCTATGTATGGTCATGCATCTTTATGGTGTCAAGGCCTAATATATAATTCTGATCTTGAATTTTAATTGATTTTTCTGTAGTATATTGAATTCTGAAGTAGTCCAATCATGATAATATATATATTTACATTTCAATAATAATTATGTTTCTCGCTGAAATAAATATTTTGTAAGAATTCAATTCATAACGTTACACTTTTATATTTTATTTTGCAAAAAATATAATTATTATTGAAATGAAAAATGAAGGATTACAATGGATCATGCAAAATTCATAAAATCTAAAAATATTTAACGAAAATATAAAATAAAATTAATGCATTACGCAGTTGTGAAAGTAATATATGTAATGTGCTTACTTGCAAAAGGTGGTCAAAGAATCTCTATTAAAATTGATTGATGATATTCAACAAAGCTTATTGATTGTGAAATTTCCATTTACACTTCTCAAGCTAACTCTGAAAATAAACAACTTTTTGTCAATAAATAATAGAAAAAAAAGTAAGATAGATGGATGATGATTAGGAAAGTTAATTCATGGATGGTCACGATCAAACGGAGAAGTTGTCATGTGAGTCTCCAATCTCGTGAAAGGTAGAGTTGGTGATTAAAATGATTAGGCCAATATTTACCACTGACTGAATGCTAAATCCTCAAACCCACATTTCCAAAAAAGAAGCATTTTACAATTGAAATAACCCCTGTGGGCCTGACCGTTGTTCCCTTGCTTTTTGAAAAGGGGCAAATTAGAGGTTTGAAAGTGTGGGCTTAGAGTATTGGAATTAGGAAAAGGGAGGCATTCAAAGTGGCGTTCTCTCATGATTCCTTTCTCACTATTAGTTTGGTCCACCAATCACTTTCTTGGTGGAGAGTTTTTGTTATGACCTGGGAATCCTGCACTAAATGTGGAGCTTAAGCTTACTTTTCTTTTTCTTTCTTTGTTTTTTAATTTAAAAAAAAAATGATTGATGAGAAAGAGAAGAGGATTATTAGCACCAATGCTCATTTAACATGAGCACATTTGAAGTGTTGAGCCCATCAAAATTTGGTTCTAGTAATTTTTGGTATCACTTCTCAGTCATTTAGTTGAATAAATTGTTAATAAAAGTGGAATTTTGCTCTACCATAACAACCACACGCAGGTCATGTGATCATCCTAATCAAAGTCCAAAAATTGCTGGTTCGTTTAACAACTCACAAGTCACAAGAGCAAAGCTTTTTCAAGCCGAAGAGAATATATGCTCTCTCTCTCATCCGCCACAAAACGTGAAACGATTAAAACGGTGATAATTTGTTTGGACCTGAAAGTCTAGCATTCCTAATTTAGGCCCATTACTCTGCATTTACGTTCATGGGCCCGACTTTGCTTTAGCATACCAATTCTTCAAAAACAAAGAAGTAGGGCTTGTTACCGATAGTGGGCCTTGAGCATCTTATAGTGGATCCATTTCGATTTGTCTCCGCTTGATTAATGCCATAATAATAAATGAATGATCAAGCTATCCTGCGCGACGCGAAGTAAAACTCGCTGATTCCGCGTTCCTCAGTGGCAGCCACGTGTCTTACTCCGGCGGTTGATCTCCATGCAATTCTTACCGTGACGGTAGGCCTCCTGAAAAATATCCACATCCTACAGAGCCGCGTGTCAAAAGTCAACGTCACAAATTAGGACTCCGCTGTTCAGTGAGATTGACTTAAACTGCGACTTGAACTGACTATTCCACCTTTTGTCCGTTGGAAAAAAGTTCGCAAACCTCTCAACCACCTCTCGCCATCTATTCGATCCCAATTTCCCTTCCTTTTCTTCGAGCTCACCAATTTTGGATTCAAAACTATAGATCTCTCTCTGTGCTATGGCGTTGGCCTCCGAAAGCGCAGAGAGGATCGATTCGTTGCCAATGCAACGCTCGCTTTCAAAATCAGCTTCGGACTTGCCGTATGAATCGTCTTCCCCAATTACTATCTCCTCTGCTGCCGACACACCTGATCGCAGAGACCAGTCCGATTCTTCTCCAAATCCTAACCGAGACAGCGAAATTCAGGTACTTCTCCTCAACGAGGATTATGTTTGTTTGCGTACAGTCATTGAAGGATACACGGCTTTGTGTATGCAATCACCTGGAACGCCAGAGTTTTCTATAGCGTGTTTCCTGTGTTTTATTAAATGGGAAAACGTAGATTATATAATTATGGACTGCATAGTATACCTCTCTATAGCACTCTGTAACAGAAGAATTTTCAAACTAGAACACGTCCAATATTAACACTGAGGTCAATTTTATGATAATTAAGGAAACTCGAAGATTGAGAAATGAAAATTGCTTCCTGTATATACAAAAAAAGGAGTAAATCTTATTTGACTGTTAAAGTCTTCTAAATTGGTTAGGATTCATCTTGTCCATTTGTGCTAGTTGATTACTTTGGCTAGCTGAACAATACCTTTCCTAGTTTGGACTAATTGCTTTTGAGAAAGGGATGAGTTTGTAATTCTATGTTTATCTTTACTTTTGATTGTATATTGTTAGTTTGAAATTGGCACATTTCTTTGATTTTAAGAACTTGTTATAACTAGATAGGGATTGCAAGTAACCGTAGCTTTGTTAGAATTTTCTTGCATAACTTTGACGTAGTTTTCTCCATTTACCCCTTAAGCTTCGTCTGCACCTAATCTTGAACAATAATTTTCTCTTTTCTATGTTTTTTGTGCAGTCCCAAGCATTACTGAGGAGTGAAGAGTACCGACAACTTTTCCATCTTCCGGCTGAAGAAGTAAGTGACTGACATATTTTAGCATAAAAAGGATATGCAAGGAAATCTCATTGGAAAGTTCCTGATCTATTGCTTTGCTCAAAAGCATATTAAATGTGATGGCACCATCAACAGTTAATATCACTTCATGCACTGTGGAGCAACTTGCTTATTTGATCTTAATGCCCTTACTTGTGTTTGGTGTTTGTGCTTTTATGATATGTCTGCCTTTGCATGTTGTATTTTGAATCATCTTCTATTGAGTTTTTTAGAAACTAGAAAGGTTATCAGTGTTAAATGATTTATAAATATGCCTTTAATTGAATGCTTCTCTCTCTCTCTCTCTCTCTCTCTAAAATATTTTATTCTTAAGAGTTTTGAAGGATTTACTTTGTTCGTCTGACGAAATGCCTAAGGCTTTCCTTTTGTCTCCTTTTCTTATAGGCACTTCTACAGGATTTTAATTGTGCATTCCAAGAAAGTATTCTTCTTCAGGTAATTTTGATCATAGTCTGCGTTGTATTCATAGGGCGACTTGCTGTTCTGACTGTTTGCTTTAAGATTGCATCTCAACTTTCAAGTATGGAGATTCTTTGCCAAATATGGCAAATCATGTTTATGCAACAAATTTTTGTATCTTTTGCTTCTTTTTGACTTATATGGGAAGTAGCTAAACTATTAGTGGCAAAGCCAAATTGATAAGAAATGGGGCAATTGTCCCTTTCTCCTTAATTTTTTTTTTTAAAAAGAATCTTCTGGAATTCCTGTCGTTTGAACCCAGGACCTGCAGAGTTTTTTGCATTTCCTTTAACCATTTTCCCCTCTTGATTTAAGTAGTCAAAGGTTTTCCCCTTAACCAATACTAGCTTTACTATGTTTGTTTACTAACGATTTATGCATTGACTTCTCATTCACATTTCGCAGGGGCATATGTACCTTTTTTCTCGTTATATTTGCTTTTATTCCAACATATTTGGATTTGAGACAAAGGTGAGGTTGAACATCAATTACATTCCTAGTTACTTGCAAGTAGTGTGTGTGCTTTTGTAGTTAGTTGTTACTCTCTCTCTCTCTCTCTCTCTCTCTCTATATATATATATATATATATATATATATATATATATCATTTCTGCAACTTTGATGAGTTTTGTGGTACAGAAAATAATTCCCTTCATTGAAGTTACAAGTGTAAAAAGAGCCAAGACAGCTGGAATATTCCCTAATGCTATAGAAATTTTTGCTGGCGGGAAAAAGGTACTGCTAGATCTGGTGTTTTTCTTCTTTGGTATTCTATTTTTGAATGGTGTCTTGAAAAAAGGTGGCCTGAAAATTCTCTCATTCACTTCTGAATTTCAGTAACAGCTGCAATATCTAAATCCAGTTATTGATTTGGCAGTACTTCTTTGCATCGTTCCTATCCCGTGACGAAGCTTTCAAGCTCATCAATGATGGATGGTTGCAGCATTGTACTGACGCTAAAGCAATAGCAGAACAGCAGGTATTTTGAACTTCGAGAATTTCTCATTTTTTATATTATATATAGTATATAATTTTTTAGAATATTGTTACATTAAATGAACTAATATGGTTCCATTAATTCTATATTTTTAGGAACTTGCAATTTTCTTGATATTCACATGAAACATAAAATATTTGACACTTACCTTACTTTGTTAGTGGACATCAAGCACTGTAATTGTTGCATCTCTCACGCATAATTGTTCAATGAAACCTGCAGTTGGACCATTGTTTCAAAGATTCGAATTACCTTTTATACTTATTTTACTTCAGGAGTCAGTATCTGGTTCCAGCACCCAAGAGAATGGAATTGTAATTGAAAAAGTGAATAGCTTCAAAGAAGCCAGTGAATTGGATTCCAGTGGCAGGTATTCTATGATCTACATACACACACTAGTTCTCTCTGATATTTGTTACAGAATTTTTTATGTCAACTACATTTATGTGAATCAGGGATAAGGACACTTCTCCTTCAAATAATCTTGTAAGTTTGGCCACTCCCTCTGTTGAGAATGATAGAGTCCCAGAAACACCTACAGAGCTACAAGATAATGCAGAACATAATGTTGAACCTGTTGGATGTATGGGCGCTTTGTCTTCAACAAAGGCTTGGAGATGGAATGAGGAAGATACGGATGCACCTGAGAGTTAGTCAACTCCTTTCTATAACATCTAATTGTCTGCGTTGTTATTCTCTATATAGATGCTGGATACGATTTGATGGCTATACTATTTTCCTGTTTTTTCTTTTTTTTTTCTCTCATTCTCTAGTTTATCCTATACTTGTTAGTACAGGAAAAGAATTGGAAAATTCAAGATTATGAGTTTTTTGTGAAGTTGATAACTAGAACTGTTACAGGAGTTGTTAGCTACATGTTGGAGGAAGATTGTTGTCGCTCATGCAAATGCTGGGAAAAGTATTCTTCTATCTTCGGATGTGGATTTAATTGGGTAGCTAGGTTCCCATTGAAAGGAAAAATGTTGTGTGGGGTATTGTCTGATGTTTAGAGTTCTAGATGATAATTGTTGTGGAACTACTTATACATACATGCATATATGTATATCACGTTCTTCATTATAAGCCATGCCTTGATAATCTGAATTGATTGTTTCTGTTGTGCAGTCCAAAAATCTTATACAAGAGTAGGAGAAACAAAATTTCCGGTATTGTTACGTTTCTGTGTTACCATTTAGTGTCCTTAAATTTGATTCAGTGTGTTACCACTTATAATATAAAATTCAACAACAATTGGCATATTGGATATTTTTGTCCCTGATTTTACTTTATTTCATGGACTGCAGATAAAGGTAGAGGAGTTTTTTAATTTGTTCTTTTCAGATGATGCTATCAGTTTCGTTGAAGCTTTCCATAAAAAATGCGGAGATAAAGGTAGCTTGCTCTAAAATCCGACAGAAACATCATAATGAAGTGCATACTTTATTTTCTTCATAAGCGTATTAGATGAGAAAGTGGAGATACGGGAGGATGTAAATTTAAACTGTATCTTCGGTTGGCTGAGAGTAT
Source organism: Jatropha podagrica (assembly GCA_947857235.1). Classification (NCBI taxonomy): domain Eukaryota; kingdom Viridiplantae; phylum Streptophyta; class Magnoliopsida; order Malpighiales; family Euphorbiaceae; genus Jatropha; species Jatropha podagrica. The sequence goes on from CANUEP010104470.1 coordinate 36,056, forward strand.
TTTGTGCTTGTCAGAATTTAGGTGCTCTTCATGGTGTCCACAGGAGAAATTTGGACATACTCGCAATGTGTCATTTCAACATCCAATAAAAATTTATTTTGGTATGGGTTTGATTATGTGCTTATTTATTTATTTGTTTGTTCTCTATGAATATAAAATTCATTTGTATGGTTTGATGTTGTCTTTCATGAATCCATAGTATTAGCATTAACCTTTTTCCTTCCTGTGAAGGTGCAAAATTTGGCAACTGCCAGGAGGTCCAAAAGTTTCAAGTATACAGAAACAGGTTCCAATATGCTATTACATATATTTTCAAGATTTTGCGGTTGCTTTATTTTGTTATTCTATCGACCTATGTTTCTTAAAAGGAAATAGAGGAGATTCCTTTAGAAATAGAAAGCAAATTTACCAGAGGATTTTTGTGGCACAGTAATGGAGTATTTCAGTACAATAGGGCAATACTCTCAGTGGTGCTGTACACTGAATTGCCTGACATTGGATTGAGTTCGGAAAATTCTCCTATTCTACTATTTGAGTTGGCATAATCAAATGGTATAATTAAATGATCTAGTTCTTCCCCCAACCACAAGACTAGGAATAGCAATGAGGCATCACTAAAAATTCAAGCATTTGATACAAACTAATTAATTTTTTTGGTTGCATTGCCATTTATTTATGATGTAGAACCAATAATCCAGTGACATGACTAACCTGTTGGCTTGTGAATGAAACCTGTTGACATGACATGACCATATGCAATAGAAAATATGTTGTGTGAATGAAACCTTAATTTTCTGCTAAAAACTTTCATTGTTAGGATTAGATTCTGATAAATGCTAATAGAACCTTAAAGAGTAAAACCTTTCTTTCCCTTCATGGGCAATGGAATAAAACTCATAGGTAGAGATTGGAAAAGATACTAAATTATCTAGTTGGTCTTTGTTTACTCTTTAAGTTTGCAAAATGAATTAAATTAATGTCTGAGATCTCTTTTCCTATCCACATCAATTTGCCTCTTCAATTTGATTATGATTCAACCTATTTATTTGTTACATTTTGTGACCTTACTTTTGCTTTTACCAGCCATATGGTTATTGAGACATCACAAGAAATCACTGACGTACCTTATGGAGATTATTTTCGCGTTGAGGTACAGACAATCATAACATATACTGGATGACTATAATATCTTGCTTTCCGTTCTTATCAACATGTTAACAGTCTCAAAATGGGTCTTTCTCTGAATTGATGGATTTAACAACTGCAAAAGTGTTACGCAGTATCATTATCCTTGCTGAGAAAATGTGCTTTGAGGTTTGATCAACAATCCCGTCCTTCTGGGATGTTGGGGTTTTGCCTCATCCTATTTCTTCCTTTTTTTTTTAAAAAAAAAAAAAAAAAAAAAAAAAAAAAATTAACTGTTGATAGAGTGTTGCGCAAGAGGAAATAATAGAATTGCTCAAGAGCAGCGTCATTTTGTAGAAATGCCATTATCTTTAGCTGGAGTGAAATTAAAGGAACTTTGAGGGATTGACATGTTTAGGTCCATGATTAGGATAGATATTTGCAATGCTTAGGCAACTATGAGATTTCATCCTCTGCCCTTCCCTTTCGAAGTTTCTTGTTTCTCATCTCATGCATTAATCTTATATTTAATGCGGTATTATTACCAACCAAAGAAAAGGTAAGCTACTCATTCATTTTGGATTTTCCCTGTTTAAAAATAAGGAGAAACAATAACAGGGTCTGTGATTGGTGGAAGGTGCAGCTTCACAATAAAGACAGATCGGAGAGATCAATGATAAGTACTTACTAGGGAAAGAAAAAAGGAGAAAAAGAAAATTGAGAAGAAAAATAAAATGGAAAGCAATATGAAGAGACTCAAAAAAATTAACACAATAGCATGACTCCTATGGATTCAATTTGAATGAAGAAACTAGGCCTTAAAAAAGGAAATAAAGTGTGGATGGAGATGATATAATCTTGTATTTAGGGATTGGATTTGGTTTCATAACAATGTATTGTTAAGATAGGTAGGTAAGATGCTAGTGTTTGTTATTCATTTCCATCAATATACTTAAATATAATGCACGGAAAATACTTGACAAGAGTAATTCTGTTTAGCTTAGTGAATTTCACTATTTCACTAAGCTTAAACTCTTACTTGCTGTTGCTTCTGGTTTCAATACAGGGGCGTTGGGATGTAGCCAAAGACGGTGATGAATCAAATGAAGGCTGCATTTTGCAGATATATGTGGACGTGGCGTTCAGCAAAAAAACTGTTTTTAAAGGTTTTCTCTGCTTTTGTCTATCTATTGATATACTCCTCTTTGATTATTTTAGTCCGTGATCTCTCTCTCCTCCTTTTTTTTCAAAAAAAAAAAATTTGGGAGGGCGTTTGAACCTCAATGTTATGCACAAACTGATGAACTTCAACTGGATATTGAATTCTCCATAACGTTATAGGGAAAATAGTGCAATCTACCTTGGAAGAATGTCGGGATGCCTATGGAATATGGATAAATATGGTATTTTTTTCATCTCTTCTATGTCAATTTGATTGAATTCTCTGTTTTTCTTACTTCGACTCTGCATTGAATATGTATGTATATTACATATTCAGGCACATGAATTGTTGAAGCAGAAGAACCTTGAAAGACAAGAAGGTAAATGGGCGCAGATGAATTTAAATTAGCTTCCTATGTGCTTTGACATTCTATGCTTTGGGCAGTACTGCTGATGATGCTATTGCTAATTTTTGCTGTTAATATTCTCAATCACAAAGCTGAAGATCCTGCTACAAGTGTGATACAAAATGGTGAGGCGCGTTCCGCAAGTGAAGTTAAGACTGGAGAAGCTTCAGAAAGGTTAAGCCAGTTGAATGGCCATGGAAGAATAGCACAAACATCTGGTTCCTTGGAATTTAATGAACGCATTGATAATCATATGCAAGGAAATTTTGTGAAGACTGCATCAGTTACATCTTTGTTGGCAGAATATATGACGAAGTTGTGTGCATTTTTGAAAAGTCAGAGCCAGATTTCTCTGATCTTAGTTGTTGCATTTGCTGTGATCTTCCTGATGCAGGTATGCATATATCTAGCATTTCATTGTGGTGATTGCGAGATGAATAAAAGCATTCTGATTTTCTGTGATCTGAATCAACTGTTATCATTATGGCATCAGGATCCTGTATTCTCTCTTCATTCTTGCTTCTTATTTGTAGGTGAGCATAGTTGTCCTATTGAACAGACCCCAGAATATCCACGTGGTTCCTTCTGGAGACTACTATGCAGGTAGCATGGGTGGTCGGATGAGTGAAAGATCGGATGAAACTGTGGCTTGGTTGGAGAGACGGGTGCTCCACCTTAAAGATGAGATTTTTATGGTTGAAACACAGCTTGATAGGTTGCGGCATGAGCATATTTGGCTGAAAGCACAGTTGAAAGAACTCGATGGTCTTAGAAAGCGTAAATAACCCAAGTTGTATACATCATGATATCTAGTTAGCACATGCCCTCTCTCTGTATTCATCTTTTCCCCCAAAAATTCTGGTTTTGTAATTTGAAAGTTCATAATGAAACGCATACATTCAATTCCTCCTTTCAAATTCAGATCCTGTCAATTTCGACCTCCTAAATATAGAAATTGCAAGATTTACAATAATTTGATCCTTAACTTTCTTTGTTTGTTTGTTTCTTTCTTTGTAAGGATTGATCTTGGCTTCGGTTCCACTGAACATAGAAACCATATTCTATTTCTATTTCAATGGAGGATCATAGCACGCTAAGCAGCAGGATGATATTTTTTTTTCAGACATTTAACCTTGTGATTAGCTCAAATTGTTAAAAAGAGGACGTGCTATGATTCTTGTCTTCAACTAACGATGTGAAAGGATTTAAGACCTATTTCTTTTAGTTTGATGATATACATATAATAATAATAATTTCAGACTTCAAGACCATATATAAGTCGTATGCAGCAATGGTTAGAAGCTAGCAAGTAAAATTTTGATGGATGGAAAACCAAACTCAAGCCACTATTTTGGCTTTCTTAATTGATAATTCTAAAATCTAGACATTATTATTATTATTATTATTATTTTGGGTATGTTAGAGAATAAGAAAAACACGGATTAAGATGTACATCATCTGGAATAAGCCATTATAGTGATATCATAAGCAAGCGAAGTTATACTTTGATATTTATAAATATTATATATGTATGTGCTAAAATGAAACCAAACAGTGATTTGACAATTCTACCTTGCTAATAGACACATATATGATTAAGTTGTCCAGCTATCGAACAATTGACACGTCTAAAGTTGCTATCTTCCAAATAAGAAATAATATTATATATATATATATATAACAAATAAGAAAATATAGCAGAAAATTTTAAACATTTATTTGGTATCCCAAATAGTCTTTTCTAGGTTCGCCCCTGAAGGCAAGGTCCGATATCTTATTTTATTTACTTTTTATGGATACACAGCAATGTGAACCTGATAATTTATTTAGGGCAGCAACTTCTGAAAGCAAACAAAATCTTCGATTCGATTTGTAGGATTAGAGCATTACAGCGACATTAGTAACTCCCTACTTTGTGACTTTGTCTGTTCAATATTTGTCCTCGTCTTAATTAATGACACAAGGAATGATTTCATAATTATTATTTATTTATATTATGATTAGAAATATAATTTGTTGTGTTTAGTTATGGTACACTGATCTGGTTGTTATGTTTTCCTGTGATTGTTGCGTGATCCTTTGTGTAACAGTTTTCAGCCGAAGTGACAATGTTCCTTGTAGGCCAACGTGCCTTTAGGCAGGACTCACCGTCCACCTGTGGAAGGATAATTATCTTCTCTCTGTCTCTCTTTTTATAAAATACTATTTTTTATTTCTCTTCTTTGGTACCTTTTTAACCTTATGCTATAAAAAAATCAATTCAAATAATTTTGACAAGGCTTTGCATTCGGACTACAAGATTATTTAATAAAAATTTAAATTTGATTTGCTTCTCTTTTTCCATTATTCTTTATTTATATTATGGTGTTATTTAATAATATTTATTTAGAAGTATTTTTAAGGAGTATAATTTATGATAATCATTGGTAAAATATAGTATAAACGGCATCCCTTTCGGTTTTATTTTTATGAATTTTTTGAATTATAGCTGCATGATTTTTATTTAAATAAATAAATAAATATAGTGATTTGGGTATTTTTGACATGTTTTAAGGATTCCTCATTATATTTGTTTTATTAAAAAGAAAAAAAAAAAGTAATATCAATTTCCATTGCGTGGTATATATTAAACACTATCACATCAATAAGACATTGCAAATTTCATTAATTGTGGCCAAAAGAGTGGAAGAAGAGCACCGACATTGGGATGGTAATGATGGAAAGGAAAATTGCGGCTTGACTGAGAGAGTTGTACTCACCATTTGGGCTTCACCAAATGGCCATTTAGGACAATGGTTGGAGGAAGTGTGATATATAAAGGGTATTATTTGTGGGGCGGAGAGTAGACTTAATACCACAGTCTATAGAGTCTTTCTGTCCTTGTTTTCTGTTTGGTCAAAAAAGTTTTTCCAGCCCAAAGAGGAAAAGGAGCTGGGCATTTTCCACATTGTTTTATTGCTTCGCGGAACAAGTAACAAATCCTCCATCTCCGGTAGCTTCGAACGCGTTCGTTCTTTCTTTCTTTCTTTCTTCCCTTTGGCGGGTCAGAGATTCACGTTCCGTACTACTTCACTCGCTCTTGAATTTTGACTGACCGTCCACTACTTTTATATTATGACCTTGGATTGGTTTAACTCCGGGTCTCTTGCTAACCAGCACTACATTTGTTTTATTTTTTCAAATATGAAGAAAAAAAAAAGTCAGCAATTGCTATGATTGTGATATTGGTTTAGGTAAGTTGGCAAAAACGAGAGAAAAGGTAGTTTTGGCGTTGGCTAATGAGTAATCCCAAATCATATGGTAATAATTAATATTCAGAAAACAATGTCTTACTATTACTACTGGACGGTGTTTTCCACGTTATAGTTATAGCAGTACTAGTTATTGTCAATCATATGGATGGTCGGAAGCGGACTGACTTGTCTCCATCCTTACAACATCACTTTCAATCCCAACTCCAAATTTTTTTCTTTTCCTTTTTTAATATTTATTCCGTCCACTCTCTTGCACACATTAAGGATTCTACATTCTTTTTCTAAGTATTATTATTTTTCTTTTAACCAAAAAGAAAAGAAAAAAACTGAGAAAATACAACAATTTTAAGTAGTAAATCCACATTTCTTGTTTGGGAATGCTAAACATATCATCTCTCCGCCTATGTACAAATACAATTTGCCTACACATATACATACGTATATGTACATTTATCTAAATCCCAACTTTTCCCTGTGATGCTTACTCAGCATTTTCCTTGCAGTCGCCTTGAACGGACACGTGGAGCTCACAAATCCGTCAATCAGATGGAGATACGTACTTAGTTCGTGACACGTGGCGACGTCTCTTTTGTTTAGATACGGTGACTCTTTGCTGCTGAGCCTAAGCTCTTGCCCCACCTCAGCATATACCCACTGCGTGCTCTCCACGCGCTTCTGTAACCAACTTGGAACTCCTGCCATGTAGACTGCCCGTTTTTCCGCCACGTCATTGTCGTCAATCACGAATCCAGGCACTTTTGTGATGAGATCATCAGAGTTCACTATTCTCAGTATCCTCGTCCCTTTATTTTCCAGCTGACATCTGAAGCTTCTATCGCCTACACGTGGCCCACCGAACGAAATAACGGTCACCATTGGAGCATTTGCAAAAGTGGAGTTTATATCGTACGCTGTTAGTGTAGCTAGTGCCGCACCGAGGCTGTGACCGGTGATCGTGAAACTCAGGGGCTCATCGCCGTACATTTTTGTAACTCTAGCGATCTCCTCTCTCACCATGTTTTGTAAACTCGGACACGTAGCTGTACCGGAAGTGTAGAGGCTCAAAAATCCACTCTCTACCATAGGTCCATTGTTGCTACCACCCACATTCTTGCCTTCACCGTCAGCTAAACGAGTTAGAGTGGCGCGAAAATTTTCAAACCATTCTAAGCAAGTGGCCGTGCCTCTGTAAGCAATAACGACGTCGCGGCGGCCAAGTCTAGCAATCTCATCTTTGTCCTGGCAAACAGCAACGAAACCAATCCAGCTGGACCGGGTGGAAACCCAGCTTGGAGCTCTATCAATCCAACGAGGCAACTGTAGGCCACAAGTGGCACGGAGATTTTTAGTCAAGCGATAACCGGCTTGGCCGATTCCGGAGCGAGTCAGGAGCGACTTTCTAGGGAATTTAGAGGTGGCATAAGTAGGTGAAGAAGGGTCGAAGTCGAAAGAACGGTAAGCTGCTTCAACAAATTTACCGTAACGTAAAATCTCGCGTCGTAGTTTATCATCAAGGGGGTCAAGCAAGCCCTCCCAGTTATTGATTCCTTGATATTCCTTCCATTTCTTACCCAGTTTAGCAGAATAATTAGTTGCGAGATGGCAAATGAGATGGACCGGATAGTCGAAGCGAGGCATTGAAAGCTCGGTATAGTTGTGCAATGGTGGAGATAGATGGGAATAGTAAGCGGGAGAGTGAAGAGTGAGTTCCAGGTGTTTTGAAGCAGAATAAGGTAAAGTGGTTGGTCTTGCTGCCCCAACTGGAAGCCTCATTTTTGTTGTAATCTTGAATTGGAGGCTTCCGGTTTGCTGCTTAATTTGGCGGGACTAGAATTGGACATTTATAGATAGCAGGAAATGCAAAGAGTATAGGAAAAAAAAAAAAAAAAGTGGACGGCGCGGTACTGTGCTTGCACAATAGTGGTAAATAGTTCAGTTGATGTAGATAGATAAGTAATCGAAGATGATGAAGTCATTATACAAGAAAAGGATTTGGACTTTGGAAGATCTTCAATTGATTGCCTTTTTTTCTTAATTATTATTATTATTATTATGACGAATGATCTGATTGCATTAAACTAACTGGAAAAACGGCTACGCTAGCTAGGTGGGGGACGTACATGCGCCTCTCTCTCAAAGTGTATATATATATATATATATACATGTTCATGGTGGTTAATTTGGGAATAATTCGGTGAATAGAAGCCAAAGCCCCGGCAATGGCCGGACGATAGTTAAAAATTATAGCAAATCCTGTAATTGCTTGTATTAGATTGATGTGGAGAAGAGATAAATCATTCCCTGGGGATTTTTAAAGATGCTTCGTAGCTGTGGCTGCAACTCAAATACCGCACAATAAGAGAACCCTTATTATGCAATTATATTTTATTATTGTTGTTGTGTTGACTTGTTTAATGTTTCTTCTGGACATCAAAACTTTAAGTTGAAAAGGGCTTTTGAATTGGGCCCAGCACCAAACACATTTTTGCAAATGACAAAAATTTGTCTTTCCGACCAACACAAAGACGCGTGCTGGCACGCGCATTTCACATGCCGAGTCCCTCACAACTCGGCTAGTTTTTCTTTTTATTTTGGCTTGGCTTCTTTTTGGCTCACGGTTGAAATTTATATATAAATAAATGACCAAAGCTTATATATATGCAAGTATGCCTACGTTACGTACCGTACGTAATGACAAATTACCGTTTAATTACGAAACATTTTCTAATTAGAGAAATTTTGATGATGATGATGATAATGATAATCATATTATTAATTGTTAATAGTCAATAATTGAGTTTGTTTTAATATGTAATACTTCAGATAATAGCGAAGCAAATCTCCTAATGTATTACAATGTCTTATTTCAATGCATTTGCACTTTCTTTGAGAAAAAAGAAAATGCAACCCAGAGTTTGAATGTGTTTCTGCATGCCCATGTACTTTGCATCCTCAATCTTCATCATATATATTATATTATATTTTTAAGCTACTTGGACAATGTCAGTCCAAATTCATTATGTAACTCAAGGCATATCCACTTCAATTTGTTTTTAATCTAATCCGTGTATAACAAACTAATTATCCAATATCTAATGAAATTGAATCTCGTCATTGTCTACCCAAACCTCGCCAATTTTTCTAGATATGATAAAATATGCATATCAAAAGTTTTTATTTTATATATGCCGTTGATTCTCTCTTCTCACTAATATAGAAATGAGATATCTTGAATTCAAGACTTCTAAACCATTAAGATTTTCACCAATTTCATGATTAAGGGAAGAACTATTCATGCTGTATAATCAAAATGAAGTTTAAAATTGTATACCTCTTAGCATAATAAATTAAATTTCTATAAGCCAATCATGTGGTGTTTTGTTTAGTTTTTTCACTTATGTAAAGAGCGACAGATTTTTAGTTTAAATTCGAATTCTTTTAAGTACAATTCTTTTCACCAATTTAATAAATTAAGAGAAAAGCTGTCACTTATTGTATAGACAATAATATTATTTTTGCCCATAAAAAACAATAAAAATACAAAATCTTCCTCGTAAAAGTTTATTTTAAAAATTGCTTTGGCATTAAAAAAAAAAAAGGTCTGTGGGTCCGACCATGTAGACTGCCAAATTATTATTAGGAAAGCATGCACTTAGTCTCCCCGGAGGATATATATAAGTTAATGACTAATCACCCTTCTTTCAAAACGTAATGTCTTTTCTTTTTTTTTTCTACTTCCATAAGCGTTGCTAATGAGTTTGATTTATGTAGCTCTGTCCATTTGTGACAATCACGTAAGAATGGATGACGGCTGATAGGAAATAAAGGGCACTTTCAGTTTTTTTTTTTATAATTAACGATTACAACATCAAATCAAGCTTAGAACGTTTAATGAAATCACGTATCTGATAAGATGGGTAAAGATCCTTTCTTATCCCACTAATTATAACAGTTGATTTCCACTAATGACTCGACAACTTTACACGTTTGATGAATCCTAATGATCAGTGATGACTACCATTTTAGATGAGAGACAAAACATAGGAGATAAACCCATTTTTCTTTTTATATAAAATTTTGCTTCTCCAACTTTACGTCAAGCAATTTAATCATAGGATATCATGGCTTTGTTGGATTTTCCTTTTGGGACTCGATGAGGAAATGGCTCAGTTCGAGGGTTTCTTTCTTTCTTTCTGTTCTTTTTTTTTTTTAAGGTAAAAAATTAGAAAAGTAAACAAGAAGTGATAGCGAAATGACTCTTGTCGAACTTGAAATGAATGTGGGCATGTAATGTGTTCCTCGTGCATTTTTCTTTTTTTTTTTTTTTTGTCTGAAACTGTTTAGCCTTTGCCGTAAAAAATTCCCACTATAGCTCCAAATGAGAGCAAAGAAACAGGTTTTGATTTTCAAAAGATATTCTTCATTTACTATCTTATTATCTTCAAAAGCTGCTTCTAATTTGGTTTCGTAAGAAAATGTAATTCCAGAAAGTTTTATCCTTTCCCATCTCTTTCTAACTCAATATATACTTTCAGAAGTCGTTAAGTTTCTTGTACCAGTCGAATTTTGACACGTGATAAATCTGATTCTGATTCTAATGGAGCAAATTGAAGGTGATGCAATTATTTGAGAAGCTGCATTTCGACAAAGGATAATTTCTGCTTATAAAAGGAATCTGTCTGTAACTTCTTTTTTCTCGCAAGAAATTAAATATTCTGAAACCTTTGCGAACCCATTTTGGAGAGCGGGTGTTTTTGGGCTTTTGTGCTGTCTCGTCCTATCTAACTGGAAAAACAAAACTCGTTTCTACGAGGGATTTACATAGAGACGCGAGTCACGTGCACCAAGTCAAAAGAGCAATTATGTGTACTTGTGCGTACGACCCATTTTGGACAAAGAAAAGGTGGATCTAAATCAATGTTTTAAAACTGAATCAAACCTATCGGTTGAATCAGTTAAATCAGTGTGGGAATAATTGTAACTTCGAAAAAAAAAAAAAAAGTAATTATTAAAAAATAAATTGCACCTAATATCAGTTCTTGTCGCTAGAATGACAAGAATGAAAATAGTTTCGCTGCCCATGTTTTCAATGAATCAGTGAATACAGAAGAAAAGAAGCAAAAGATTAAGATTTCAATTGATTTGCCACAATGAAATTTTATTCATTGAATTCCTTTTTATTAGGCTGAAAAATCATGTTTTAACTAACTGATCATGATTAGGAGGAAATATACCTAACCTGCGACTAAGATTAGGTTTGGTAATTGAAATAAACATTGAGTTTAGCCTTTAAGTTGATTATTAGGCATGGAAGCAATGATTGTAATTATAATTAATTAGCAATTGCGATAAAAAAGACAGGCCAATACTCTTTCTCTTTTTTACTCTATGGTTTTCTAACCATAATTTTAGTTGTGTAGCTACTACCTTTTACCTTCTATTATATCTTTTACTTCACCTTTTTTTACTTCAATAAACTCGAATTTATTATTCCTGTAATAGATTTATCTTTTTTTTATTTTATTTTCATTGGTTATTTCCATATTTAAAGTTTTATTGTTCCATTTTTTTTAGATTTTATTACTAAATTAAATTAGATTTTAAAAATAATATTATTATATAATATAAAATAATAAAATAATTTATGAGAAAAAACATGCAATGCACCTTAAAAAAAACTAGTTATTTAAAAGGATATGTATGCCCTTACTTAATATTATTATTAATGAATTACATTTAAAATAATAGATAGTCAAATCATTTAACAAAGATGGGCTTGACCATTTGAATGCAACACTTTTGACTGATGAATATAATGAGGTTTAGATGGGGGGCCACATTCCCCACTTTTGCATGCCAAAAATGACGTCGTTTCACCATGTATGATTATGCAATTGATCCTTATAGTCCAGATTCAATCTATTTTCCCATTTTCCCTCCTTCCAACAATATTTACCGTTCATGCCTCAATCCTGAAAAACATTTATATCATGGTTATTTTCTTCTTGACGTTTGAGAGGTTCAATGGATATATTTGTGCGGATGAAGACACAAAAATAAAAAAATAAGAAAAATTGCTTAGGTCTAAGTCCTAACCCCCCTATACTAAGAGGCTACGATTCAAATTTTCAAAAAAAGAAGCTACTATTCAGAAATACTGTCTCAATTGAATTCGGCTTTAATTAGTAGGCCCAAATCGAAAGGACCAAGTGAGATGGGCCCTAGTTGAACAAAAAAAACTAGCTGAACAGCGATGCGGCTCTCCCTACGCAGCCGTTTAGTGCTTAAAGAGCTCTATCGACTAAAAACCTAAAAGAAGAGAGAAATGGGGAAAGGGGTGTTGAACCCTAGGCTAAGTACGAAGGACAAGCTGCAGGTGAGTTTCACTAACATCTAAATCCTTTTTCTATTTGTTTTCCAATTTTAAAACCCTGAAATTATTTTAAAAAAAAAAAATGATTCGTGTAAACTGTGAATTTATAAGAACAGATCTGACCATTAGGGTTTTAGCATATTATGATGCGATGTATTTGGTACTCATCAAGATTCTCCTACTCCTTGAAATATATAGTAACATTTTCTTTTCGGGAAAAACTAATTAATAATTAATAGCGGAAATCGAGTATCACATACACTTGCAAGTTGCAAAAACAATTTATGCCTCCGCCTTGCGATTTGTGGAAATGGAATTTTTTTTTATTTTTTTTTTATTTACAGTACTACGGTTTATAGTTTTCAGACCCTCTCTCTTTCCTTGACACCTATGTTTCCTTCCTGTTCTTTTATTACCTTGCACTGGAATATGTTAGCGATCAGTGCTTCCATGCCTTTTTGTCTCTGCCGACAAGCCTATCGGAAAAGATTGCTTCAGGAGGGAGGGATGAAATTCTTTTATTTTCCTCTCTTTGTTTTTTAAATTTTTTGGTTGATAAAGGAATGCACGAGTCTTGAAGAGCCGGATGCAGCTAAACGTAGCCGTTTGAAGCAGGTGGCAACAAAAGGGTAAGGGCTTTGGCACCGCTCTGTGCGAGTTTTTGGCCACATCATTATTTATATTAGAAAATATTCTTCGATATTCATGTTGTTGTGTTTTTATCAAATTTTCAAATTTTTTAAAGGGCAGTGCTGTCCTATTATTATAGCTGCACTGTCATTGTGCCTCGCGCAAACTATGCCAGAAATGTTTTCCGTTTTTAACCATTCTAAGTTAGAACTCATCAGAATATTCTGAAGAAAATATTTACTCGGCCTTCAAGATAGAGACTATCGTGCTTATTGAATATGCATGCTGCAGTATTGCATTCAAAAAATACACTGTAAAATTTCCTCAACTAGTGAAGGAAAGTGAGCGAGTCACGATTCTTGAATAAGAGAATAGGAATTGTAAACCGGCAAAGTAAGAAAGTTCGTGTAAGCTTATGGAAGGAGAATGTTTGTCCATGTGATGACGTATGAGAGAGCTGAGAGTGGGCATGAGGCTATATCAACCTCGTGCTTGGACAAACCATCTACAAGAGAACAAGTTCTGTGGTTGATATAATTTCTTACTTGGCCGGTTTACAATTTCCAAAATTAATTATTTTTATGGCCACGTGACAAATACTGAAATAAGCTTCGGACCACATTTACATTTACATGTATAATAATAAGTTTGGTCTTTTTTACTGGCGCATTTTTTCATTTAGCCTCGTTCGGTCTGGTTACAGTGATAATTGATGATTGATAATGATTGATAGTGTTAATGAATGAATACTGTCTGTTTCGTAAATTTTTAATAACAGTAGTATTGAAATGTAAAAATTATTAAATAATTATTTTTTATAAATTATTATGTATCATTCTTTTAAACGTTTTTTATCCATATTTTTTGAACGTGCTTTGATTCGCTTGTGGACTATAAAATCCAGGCTAACCCCACTTGGATCGGGTCCTGCCCTAGCTTTTTGTCAATGGCAAAATGGACTTCGTTTATCAAAGATTTCTTCGGGGCAGTGTAGTAATCGCTAATTTTTTTTTTTTTTTTTTTTTTTTTTGTTTATTTCGTTCTCCATCAGTTGTTATCTTGGATTCTGGCACGTGGAGTTGCTATTCTTGCTGCGGCTTATGGCAATGGAACCGGTGACGAAGATATAAATATATATGTGACCTTTTGGACGGTGATAATGAGTGAGTACATATCTCATCTCATCTCATCTCATGCCATTATTTATTTTTTCTTGAATTGATAATCACCAAGTTTGGGAGAGTATACAAAAAAGACCGCATATATATTATATTTGCATTCTGATGTTGCAAATCCTAAATATGACAACGGATATTAGTTTGGTTTTTAATGGATTTTGAGTGTTGATTAGTAAAATATAGTTCAACAACCTTTTGTTTTGTGTCTATCAAATGACAAAAAAGTAATATAAAAGCAGAGTAATAAAGTAAGTGTAAAGACATGTAATGAGTATAAATGTCATAAATAAATTATAAAACTTAATGAAGACAACGTTTCATAGAACACTATTTCAAATTCTAAAATGTTACGGTAGATATTATATTACTAAGCTTTATAATAAATTAAGATAGTATTTCAACCCTATCAAAATACTAAACACTATTTCAAAGTTGTTGCCGAATAGGGTCTAAGTAATGTGAGATTTGCTTCCTATCTGTCAATATTAAATTTGAAAGTTTTTAATATTATTGTAAAAGAATTAAAAAAATAATTGACTAGATTACCTTTCATTTATTGTTCATTAATTAAGATAAATATGTCTTAATTTTGTGAAAGCATTATTTAAATGGTAAAAAACAAACGCAAAGAAGGGTTAAGAACAGTCAAATTTAGATAAGGAAGACTTTAAATCGAAACTGAACGAATTTGATTTGGTTTGGTTTGATTAACCGATTGGTCACCCTACGTTATGAGGTTTGATATTGTCAGTGTCATGGAAAAATCAGCTGGAAAAGGATCTCATATGCATTGCATCGGCCGTGTAATTGTCTCAAAGATTTCCTTTGATACCAATCTTTGTGCGCAGAGATTGGTTTGGCTTAATTCTTCGTAGCTAGTTTGGCACATCATTTATCAGGATTTGGATAGTACAGTGGTGGGTCACAGAAAAATAAACTTTAAAGAGAAGAGGTTATAACTTATAACACATGAATCACATTGTGAATTTTGAATACTCTGTCCTTTTCTTATAATATGAAGAAGATAAGCTCACCCGTTGGTGAGTCACAGCAAAGTGCATCTGTGTCTGTGTTAGTATTTGTTAACACAAAATAACTTTAATCTCATTGGTCACTGATTCACTGCACTTGAAGAAGGGCCATCTCACAGTCCTAGACAGTTTCCTTAATTAAGATTTAACTCCTGGAACTGGTTTTTCTGTGGGTATTAGAATAAGGGGTGAGCAAATTTAAAATATAGATATATATAAAAAAAAAAAAGAAAAAACGGAAAATCCAACCAAATTGGATTATTTTTGGTTTATTGTTTCGGCTTGGATTTTTAATCTTCCTTACTGACGATTATGTTCTTTGGATCAATTATTACAAAATACTTATTTCTGAGTAAAATCGATGTGTATCAAATGAAATCGAATCGACTAGTTCGATTCGTTTTCCAAACTTCAGATTAGATTTATATGGAAAGAGCAAAGAAGGTATCCGATTATCTGATGAATATGAGCGATCGAGAGAGAAAAGTTAAGTAAGGATATGGAGGTATGAACGCCTGATTTTTCATGTTGTCGTATAGTATTACTGTCCTCTTCTGCAGGATTTTATTTTGACTTGTAATC
Source organism: Jatropha podagrica (assembly GCA_947857235.1). Classification (NCBI taxonomy): domain Eukaryota; kingdom Viridiplantae; phylum Streptophyta; class Magnoliopsida; order Malpighiales; family Euphorbiaceae; genus Jatropha; species Jatropha podagrica. The sequence continues at coordinate 51,797 of CANUEP010104470.1, forward strand.
CGAAATTCTGGGTCTTAAGTTTGGTAGTGAGGGCGAAAACCGAAGACTAATTTGCTACCCATTCTGGTTTTGAAGCCGCAATTTGCCTGTTTTCTGGCTGGAAACACAATGTTTGGAATTGCCTCGAGCATCTTCATTGGTCTGTTTCCTATCCACTTCCAAACCAAATCTCCAGGTAACCCTAGATTTCCATTTCGAATTTTCGATACCATCACTTCACTTTTCCTTTTTGCCTTTCTCTCTCTCTCTCTCTCTCTGTATATACTATAAAGTAGGTGATGGTCGGTGGGTTCCTGTCCGTCGTTGATTCTTAAGTTTCCTTCCTCATGATCTGCCATTGCATGCTTCATGTTTGGTGTACCGTATGGCGCTAGAATTGGATGATTATTGCCTTGATGAAAGAGGAGCACAATGGATTTTAATAATTTTAAAATAATTTATTCTTCAGAAAATAAATAGCTTCAGACAAGTTGATAATAACTTTTTTAAAAAAAAAAAAAATAAAGATGATGTTTCACCACTTAGAATAAAAAAAAAAAAAAAAAACAAAACTTCAACAATAAAAGATGTTTTACGTAATCAATTATTGTAAAAAAAATACAGTCTAAAAAATATTTATGCCAAAATAATAGTTGCTTTGAAAGATGTATTATAGCAGGAAACAAAAAAAAAAAAAAAAAACCTTATAATTATTCCATCACAAACATTTTTAACGTCATTAACAAAATATTGCATCTAATAATTGTTGTTAACTGATAACTAATAACTAAATTTAACTTTTTTTTTTTTGAATAGTAAATGACAGTGGGGGATTTATTATTATAAAATAAAAAACTAAGAAACAAACAAACCGACGATAGATCAGACCTATGCAACCGTTCCAAGTAAATGATTAGTTGAAAACGTGAGGTGATGTTGACATCACATAACCGGTCAATGAAGTACTTTCAGCGTGATTCTTCTGTTTTTTTCTGGTTCGAAAACTTCTTTGGATAGAACCTTCACTGTGAGTGATGCATCGGATGGGACCATCTATTACTCAGGAAATTAATTTTTTTTTTTTTTTTTTTTTAAGAAATTAACAATTTTAAACTACGCCGCGTGTTTGATATTTATCGTCATTTTTTCCATTACGGGAGAAAATAACTAAGACAAGAAAAAGGTAATGGTCTAATTACGTTGAATCGCTAGAGATTGATCTCCTTGCTTTTATCATGGTACAACCTTTTTCTTGCTAAGTCCCTTTCTTCTCGGTTCATTGAAACAAAATGCAGGACTGGTGCTAAACCCAGAACACTAATTAATACTAATTGAATACTGATTAAAAAAAAAAAAAAAAGTCTTTTCGATAGACTTTTTCCGGCTTCATCATTGCCACATGTTTCATGCAACCATCAAAAGTTATTCCAACAAAATACGTGCATCAAATATTAGTTCTAAAATTTTAAAAAAAAGAAAGAGCATCATTGATTAGGTTTTTAGAAGGAGATTCAGAATCCTGTCCCTTGCTAGTTTCAAAATGAAGGGACTACTAAAGAGGTGTTAGTTCATGATTAGTGTTGCAATTTCAGCTTAGAAACAAAAGTAGTATTTTGCATGGCAAAAATATGGGTGTGCTATTCATATACATATTGATTTTGGAGAAGGTCATTGTTCAAAATATAAAACTTAGAACAAATTTTCTCTTCTTCAGCTAGCTTTTGGGACCGGCCTGCGTTTGAAGCACACTTCATGCTTCAGATGTTAACATCTAGGATAGAGTTAAGCCTGGTGCAGTTCATTTTATTCAACAGTTTAAGGGTAGCATCTTTGAAAAGAATAGGAGATCACCAATGGTGATGGGACCATCTCAAATCAACAATGAAAATGCTACCTTTGTACCGCAGCATTGAGTATAATAAGTCTATAATTTCCGCTATCCTTTTCGAAAACGATCGAGTTGATGGTTAATTGTTTCGTTAGTTTTAGATACGGCTACCTATTTTTGGTGTCTAATAATCATATTTGCCTATGTTAACATTGTTTTGTTTTATATATTGACATGATTGTATGGATCATAATCATATTTGCCCACCTTCATAAACAAACTTCATTGAAAACATTAAGTGGAAGAAAGCACTTTATTTTAATTAGAGAATTTAAGTCAGCTGCATGAATCAGTCGATATTTAAGTCACACTCAACAGCTAATTTATATATATTTAATATATTTTTTAATCAGCAACCGATAATTAATAAAAGTCTCAAGCGGAATTTTTCGAAACAAAGCACCTAATATTGACATTAATTACTTATTGTTTCAAATATGGGTGCAAACATTTAATTAATTAGCTCCCATTCACACCTAAAACACGCTTGGACTCGTGCATAGGGGAACCACAATAGTCAATAGTAAAATAGTCACTCGTAGACTTTTTCTTATATTTTCTGTGTTTTAGTTAGTTTGAAGTAGGCAACGTCATCTCTTCGGAAGTCGGTTGTTGAAGCTAGCTAATGTGACTCGCAAGACAACCGTCGAGAGGTAGGGGTAGAATTTCCTTTGGGTCGATCTTCCTCCATCTCCTACAACTACGTCATAATCTTGTTCTTTTTCCAAAAGGAAAATCGATTTCCAGTTTCAGTATTTGGACGGTGGAATGTCAAAGCAGTGAATTTAAAGCCACGCATGGGAGACTCCTCTCACAGCTGGAACCTAATATCCCATGTTGACGGAACCTAATACCATGTTGTTAAAAAACGGCTATCTAATTGTTTACGACTAATATTTTCTAATTGCTCAAATCTTTATTATGAGTTTCAACCTCTTAACCAATCATTCATTTCTTTCCTTCCAATCTCAATACATACAGTAATCACTCAAAAATCAAATCATATAGATGCAAAACTGTTATCGGGGTCAAGACTCTTGATTAGTTGTTGCTCTTGCATTTTAGATTCTGAAGAGTCAGGAGTCAAAACCAACATCTAGCATTGTAATTTTGTATCCGCAGGCTCATAATTAAAGGGTGAATTTACAAGTTATAATATCTCTGTTTCAAAATCTATTAAACAGTATTTATATTTTAATGTTGTTTGACTAGATTTTAGTCAACTCATTAAACGCTTGTTATTCTAATTTTGTAATCAGATTTTATTAAATAATTTGATCTGAAATAAATAAATAATATGATAATTTACCGTATGTTGATATGCATATAACACCGTAAGAGGATTGGTAAAGATGTTGCAATACTTTAGTGCAGATAAATTGCAGTGGGTGGTTGAACAGAGAAGATCAAGAATAAAAGGACAACTGTTTGCGAAAAGTTCAACCCACGCACCGCAAGTCAGAGCACTTAAGGCTCGCAGTTGGCACCTGGCACCACCATTCCGCCACCGAAGTACAACAAGTACGATTATAATAACATATTATGATCGAAAACATCTTTTTTGAAACTAAAGTTTTTAACTGCATTCAATTCAATTATTAGTGACAATTTAACCAGTTGTAAATTTTCAACAGAAGTCGATCTGTCCTTGGCGAGTTCGGTATGGACGGCGCACTCAAACCCATGTGATAGTACAGTATGTTCTTATACTTTTGCGGTGAAATGCAGGTAAAAAAAAATTGATGGATGATGCACTGCGCATGTTAGTCTCCGCTGAAAGTAGAATATAGACTTGGTATAGTTTTTCTTAAAAAAGAATGACATATCTATGTACAAATTAAAAAGGTTATATTGTCCTTACAACAGTTTGATGTACGGACATCGTTTGTCATTTTCTATGTGGGTCTTTGATTCTAATGCCCTATCGACTGCTTTTCATTATCTACTCTGGTTAATCAAAACCCTCCTGGCTGTCGCTCTAAATGGACAGGTGGAGCTCACGAATCCGTTTACCAAGTGCAAGTAAGTCTTCAGTTCGTGACACCGAGCTACGTTTACGCTATTCATGTATGGAGAGTCCTTGCTGCTCAGTCTTAGTTCTCTTCCGACGTCGGCGTAAACCAATTGCATCTGCTCCACCTGCTTTTGGAGCCAGCTAGGGAGGCCAGCGACGTTCATTTTTTGGTCGTTTTCTCCGTCGATGACGAAACCAGGTACTTTTGTTATCAGATCATCGGAATTTACTATGCGTAATACTTTAGTGCCTTGTTTTTCCAAATGTTGGCGAAAGCTCCTGTTTCCGACACGGGGACCGCCGAAAGAGATGACGGTTACGAGCGGTGCCCTTTCGAATGTGGTCTTGATATCATAGGCAGTGAGAATAGCGAGAGCAGCTCCGAGGCTGTGGCCTGTGATAGTCAAGCTAAGCGGCTCGTTTCCGTAGGATTCAAGAAGCCGGTGGATCTCTTCACGGACCATATCTTGCAGACTTGGGCCCACTGTGGGTCTAGAAGTGTAAAGACTTAAAAATCCACTTTCCACCATGGGTGCGTATCTTGCAGTAGTCTTGTCAGAGTCTGCATCGGGTAAATGAGCCAGAGTGGCGCGTAGATTTTCTAACCACTCGAGGCAAGTGGCAGTACCTCTATAAGCAATTACCACGTCCCTTCGTCCTAGTCTAGCAATCTCCTCCTTGTCCTGACAGACTGCCACGTAGCCAATCCAACTGGACTGAGTTGCCACCCAGCTTGGGGCCTTTTCTATCCAACGTGGCAGTTGGACACCAGATGTAGCACGGAGGTTTTTAGTTGGCCGGTAACCTGTTTCTGGTAAACCCGACCGATCGAGCAATGTGCTTTTCGGAAATCGGCAGGTTGCGTAGGTAGATGATGAAGCATCAAAGTCAAAGGATTTATATGAAGCGTCAACAAATCCTCCGTATCGGAGAATTTCGCCACGTAGATTGTCATCAAGCGGGTCAAGCATACCTTCCCAGTTCCGGATACCTTGATATTCCATCCATTTATCAGCTAGTTTAACCGGTCTAGATGCAGCAGACAAGTATGAGAATGGGTCGCTGTCAACCGGGTCGAGCAGACGTTCCCATTTCTTGAGAGATTTGTTTTCTATGGACTTTCTGTTGATTCTTAATGGTTGAGTGAGTGTACAGCACTCTATTCTGAAGTGTCTTGAGGGGAGAGTGTATGGTAGTGCAGGTCCAAGAGAGAGTCTCATTTTCAAGAATATAATCTCTAATGTAGATTCCGCTCTCAACCTGCACTTACTTCTGTTTTTTTTTTTTTTTTTTTTTTTCAAGTGGGAATGGTTGATAGGGAGATGAAAAAGAAAATGATTGTGATTGTTGCGTCCAGAGAGTTTCGAAGGGTGGGGGTTTTTATAGAGCCAAAAATTGTACGTAGAGAGAGAAAAATCGGAGCTGGCGCTTTTAATGACGAGAAAGGCGAGACAGAGAAAGTGAAGGGTTAAGAGCGAGACGAAGCTCATTAAATGGAGAAAGAAAGTGTGACACTTTGATGATGGGGGAGACAGAGAAATGGGGAAATTATATATATATATATATATATATATATATATAATGATTCCTTGACATGAAAAAAAGTAGGGAGAGAGAGTAAAATGGGTTAGTAGGTAGGGCCTGGACCGAAAAATACAGTTCGTGAAAACAATAACAATATTTAAATAATTGCGCGCGCTGGTTTTCGCTGACAAGAGAGCCGGCCTCGATCCGGTTTATATTGAAACCAGACTAGAACCGGTCCGGTAAAAGATTATTTCACAACCCATTCGGCTATATTAGATTTGAATCAGATTGAAATTGTAAATTTATAGGTTTGGTTCTGGTGGTTGTCCTCCAATGGTTGAGATTAGAATCAGCACTTTTGACCAATTCTAATGTAAAAATTTGAAAAATGTACTTGCTGTGAATAGGGTCAGAATCGAATTGAAATCAGAAGTGATGAGTTCATAATTGAGTTGAATTACTGAATGGACTAATTTCAATCTTGATTCAAATTAAACCGCTGGTTCAGACTAGCCACGTTTATGAAAAACCAGATCGAGTTATAGAAAAGGCCAAGCGGACGCACAAAATTCGATGTCCTTGAGAAAAATAGCAACTGAAAAACTACAATGGAATCCAGGGACGAAATTAGAGTTGAACAAAATTTTTTTTGACTTTTTAGAGGAGCCAAAAATAAGTTTTTGTAATTTTATTATTTTCGCGGTAGCCCCTCCAATCCAAGGCTGGGTCAGCCCTGATGGAACCCATAAATAAATAATAAAGGACAGAGATTAGGAAAGAGGAGATATGAAATCGCATCCAATGGTTCAGTTGCAACCAAGCTGGACAAATGGAAAGATTTGACTCAGCCGTAATACTTTTCACTAAAGTCCAAAGTAAATGACAAATCTGAAATCTCAGTTTCGTAACCCCTAGCACGTGTGAACTGAGTGATCGAGCTTAAATTATATATTATTGAATCGATTCGGCTTTAACCGGTCCGAAATAGGATAGCAAGTTAGAAACAATAAGAAGCGTGTATAAATAGCCATGTGAGCACGACACCTGTTTGGATAAACAAGGCAGCAAAACATATTTTTCTATAAATTTAGTTTGTTAGTTAACGTTAAACAGAACCGGTGACTTAACCACATTAACCTCATGGTTGAGAATCGAATTATCTAATTGCACGTTTGAATCTCTTAATGCCCTTTTTTAGAATTCGAATGTAGCTGCCTTTGCTCTGTGCTTTCTTGCCTTTTCTTTTGTTTACACATTTCACTAATTTGGTAAGTAATTTAGGTTTTCATATTATCACTTTCTTTGGCTTTTGTGTTTTGGGTTAATGCATGTGTTCTTAGCCACTCAGTTATGATCATCCAGTCAATTCAACCAGTGGAAATCCCACTTGAGATGTGCAACACTTAGCTATTATATTATGCATGTTTGATTTCCTTATTGCGAATGGGAATTGATGTGTGTGATCTTCCTTTTATTATTTAGGTTGATTTACTTATTTTAAGAAAATAATCAACTTGGAACTCTGTTCTATTTTAGGTTTGTTGGTCGTGTGCTTTACTTCAAAGGGCTTGTTTAGTGATGTTTGGTTTGGTGTTTTAACTGTCGTTAGCTAATTTTAGTTAGTAGTTGTTTATATAACGGTTTAAATTATAGAAATATTGAGTAGAATAGTTATTTAATTTAAAATGATAAGGTGAAATCAGAAAAAATCAATTTGTATAATTATTAAAAAACTTTAATTAATCTACATGAAACATTGAACATTAGAGTGTTTGACGTTTAATGACAAGCTCTCTCAAACTTTAGTCAACATCTAAAAATTATTATAAATATCATATTACTAATTAGAGATAGAATTTTGACCTGGGTAGAATGCTAAAAAGCTATATATACATTTTTATATGCAATTTTCAGTATTTAATTGAGTTCTCACCAACCATTTTGGTAGATTATGAAAGACTTCTGGCCATACATATATATTGATAAACTTACCAGGAAACTGCAACCAGACCATCTTTCCATCAGGTTGGTGTTCAATTCGATAAAAACGTCAAGCTGTAATTGATTCCACCTAAACTACTTTGAGAACTAAATATACCTAATTATGAACTTATTAGACTTGGACGGTTAGATCTTTGGGATTCTTGTGATTTGAATAACTTAAAAAAAGAATTTCAGAAGCTACTTTCTGCTGGGTGCTGACGTAGTACAAGAAAAATTCTTATTTGGACTGATATTCTCAACTAATCAAAGATTTCATGGAAGGCCAAAATAAGATAGAACGTGTTTGTATTTTTGTTTATTTCATGCCCTTATTCGACTGGCCAGGCTGATATACAGAACTAGATTGAAAAAGATTGCCAGCACCAGATTTGAAAAGAATAATACAGTAGTTCTCAGGTGACACGACAATGGAATGCCCTGGCATGGCCTTAACACCTGGAGAAGCTAAATTAATGATTTGGCAATAAGTTAACCCTTTCTTTTTTGACGAGGAGAGGTTGAATTCCTTTGATGTTGATCAACGTTTTGCGGATAACTTAAAGCTTTTTATTATTATTTTTTTTTTATATGATACACTTCTTAACCTACGTGGCTTTTGGGACACGATAATTGCCCTCCCCTTTTCCAATTCGCATAGTGATAGTGCACTTTGCTGAATCGTCTTTAATGGAAAACAGCGAATTGCGATTGTAGATTCAGATATTACCTTATTATGAAATCGAAAGAAATGACAACTTGCAAAAAAAGAGACATGTACGTATAAAAAGATGAATGTAGCTCTCTTCAGTGGAGTCAGGATTATAGACAATACTGTAATTTAAGTATGGAATAGAAATCATCTAACAATCATTGATCAACAAAAATAATAATGTAAAATTCTGTAGATATATGAATAATTAAGAGGTGGGACATGATTATAAATATCTGGAAAAGGTGACAAAATTATGTTGTAAGGAAGAAGGTTCCAGAAATGCTTTTCCTTGTTCATGTGGGAGAGATGAATACCGTTAAGAGTGAGAATTATTGAAGTAAGAACATTTTTTATTTTACAAGTTCATTTGTTTTTATATATATATATAAATAAAAAAGGAGAGGATGGGAGATGTGGTATCGTGTCTCCCAGCCAAAGATGGCAAAAATACTATCACTGAAGAGACAGTTTGGTTGCTAAGTAGGTGAGTTGAGATTTAACTCTCCTCTTGTGTACCCACTTTACATATATATATATATATATATATATCTGCTTCGGTGGAGACGTAGAAGCGTAATAGCCCATCAAAATTATTATTACTATAATAAGTTTTCAATTCAATACATGATATGGGCAACTTCTTCTTTCTCATTATTTTTTATAGAACATCTGTTTCTCCCACCTGACGTGGACCAAATTTATTGCTGCGCAATTAAAATATCTATAATTGCTCGGAGATCTGGAAATGAGGGACTCTCTATAATGGTCTGATTTTTTCCTCTATTTGTCGTATAAAATAACTTGTGAATGTGACCGAGTGAGGTTGAGATGTTGGGTAATAGCAATTGTTGTATAAGGTTAGTGAAGCAGAAGAGAGTAAAGGGTGTGACAAAATGAAAAAAAAAAAAAAAAAGAAAAAAGAAAAGGGTGAAAAGGACAGTGAAAGGTCGGGCTTGTTGCTCCCACCAATTTTCCTAGTTTCTTGGGGATCAAAACAGGAAAATCCAAACTGCTCATTCAATTGTTTTCAGAAGAAAGCACAAAGGACTAGCCCCGCAACTATCCAAACACAGTGTGAATCTTGATTGAATTAGCACACCAAAGTGTATTTCTAACGACGATTCTTAAGGTTTTTTCCTGAAATTAATATAAATTAGATTTATTTCATATTTGGTTCTGTTGAAGAAAAGTATGCATTTCAATAAAAGTAAATATCACAGTAGAAAATAATAAAATGAATTTGTAATAGACGAAAAAGATAAATAGACATAAGTTTCACGAGGTCAGTCCTACTTTTTATTTTTTATTTTTTATTTTTTTAAGAAAACTCCTAATATACCATGATAGAGACATATTGCAGTTAGGAAAAGAAAGACAGGAGAATGAGATGGAACGAAGAAACGATGAACTATCAGTCTATTTTGGACGACTCAATGTACTGGAGGGAAAAAAATTTCCCTCACCCTTTTCCCCAAATAACAAACTGCAATTGAATGCAATTACAATTAAATTTTATCTGGAGATTATCATCCTATCATTTGAGTTAGACATCATCTGGAAAAATATTCATAGCTAAGAAGAAGAAGAAGAAGAAATTGCAAAATTATCTTTGATATACAGATAAAAAAAATTGAAATCCAACCCTTAAAAAATTAGAACTTTATTTTTAGAAATCTCTAGATGTAATTAATGATGAGCCCCGCGTTCAAAAATGGAAAAAGCTTCCCAATCAAACTGGAAAGATCTCGCTTTTTTGTATTGATAACCAAAAGTGTCTTGTGGAGTAATAATATTCTAGTAATGGTTTTGTCGGTAACACCAGTATAATAATAATAATAATAATAATAAAAAGATTTGTCGGCATTATAGTATAATACTCATGTATTCGTAAGGTTGGTTGCAATTTTGAAGTTTCATTCAAGAAGTAGACAAAGAAGCATGGTCTTAAACCATGATTAAGATTGCGGGTCGGAGACAAATCATAACAAGCGGAAAAAGTAATTGCTACTATAAATATTAAAGAAATTGCCATTTTCAATTGCATGATTGGTGGCTTTGTCTGGAGGGATGAGGTTTGTATCATACTACTATGTATTTGGATTTGGATATGGATATTTTAATGCTCTCGTTAGCTTTATGGCTAGGTAGATATTAACCTGCCGACCAATTAGTGGAGCAGAGCTCTTTAGTTGCAAAAAGTGATTGTGCATTTTTCTATTTTTTTTTTTGAAAAAGTATATTTACTCAACTTGTGTCTAACACGATTTGAAATTCTCTAAAATATCTCATCTCTATACTATGTTGAAAATATTATGAACAATTGCGTGATTAGCATCGTTCATTTGTATGTATAGCTCTAAAAAGAAAGGAGGTGCATAGAAGGTGCAATTGAATATGTATGTCTTACAAAAGATGGCAATTTCAACATCCACTTATCATTAATGAGTTTGTTTTTATGTTTACGAGGATTAATTGATACTTGTATTTCTTTATAGATCACACTAAATACGTTTTGTCACTGTTGTTATGCCATTTTTTATTCCGGAGCAATTGAATATGTACATGCAGGACAAAAACAATCTAATACCAGTTTCTAAGGTTTTCAGTATGTTTCTTTCTTATGATGAGACATTTAGTATCAACCCGAATGGTAAATGCAAGTTGCCTCGTTATCAAATCATTAGACACAATCATTGTACTATAGCCTGGTGCCCACCACCTAAGCATGGCAACAAATGAAATAATAAATAAATTGTAATGGTCCATTGGGATGGGACGAGTCGATGAATTTCTTAACCAATGTCCAGAATTCAAATCTTAATTTGAAAATATCGCTCCCATAATACTCTCTGCAGAACCCGAATTCCCTTTATAGATATCATTACCAACAACGCAGACATTGTGTTAATTGAAGCAGTAAACCATCTCAATTAACATCAATTTCCGTAATGTGAAAATACAAGTTTGATTTTTAACAGAGGCGCTAAAACATTTACACTCCACAGTCCGACAGGTATACTGGGTAGTATTCTTTTGTATTGTACTTCCATATACTAGTCATTTCCTTCCGCTCTCCTCTGCCAACTAAACACAATACAAAACATCTTTTGAATGCAGTACCATTATATTGCAGGTGAGTTCTCCGTTGATTATTTGTGGCCCAGAGGGCCATTGCAATATTGAATCAATGAGCTGAATGACATGGTCAATGGTCACTTGAAAGGCCAACCCAATGCACATGATGTCCGTCTTACTACCTCACTGGTATAAGAGCGAATGAGGTGCCCTGGACCAGAAAAAATTATCCGACTTGGAGAAGAAAATTCAGCACTTATTTCAATATCCAATAAACCCAGTATCCATACGTCGCGTGAAGAAATTTTTGAGTAGAAAGATTTCAAAAATCCAAAAACCGTATGAAGATAGGATATGAGTCAACAGATTGCGATCCTCATACATTGCCTATGGACTTTTACATGAAACTAATGTATTTTTTTTTTTTTTTTATTTAGCAGAAGGAAAAAATATCTTAAAAAAATATTGCTGTACCATCTAGTTATTTGAAGCACCATCACCTTTTCTGACCCATTGTCTTACTTGTTTTCTTGAGTTTTGAATCCTCTGCTTCCTCCTCCCCGAGTTCCTGTGCTCACTGGAGCTAGGTCTATTTGACAAGACCCCAGAATCTGTTTCTGTGGAGCCAGCTGTTAAGTCTCTTTGCTGTTCCTCAGCGGTTTCTTTCTCCAATCCCTGGTTAGGCTGCCTTATTGACTGAGGAAGATACATACCAGGTAAAACAACTAGAATTTTTTTCGGTTCAATTAGGCCACTGTTTTCTTCTTGAAGTTTTAGTACGGACTCAAACTTCTGTCTTCTAATGTTCTCTGAATCAGATTGGAGTAGTTTCTCATCATCGACTTCTGTTCTGTCAGAACTCTGAGACAACAAAAATATTCTAGTTATCTATAACTGTCAAAGAATGAGCTGGACAAAAACACACACACACACACACTCTCCAACCCATTTTGCCACAGTTTAAAGGGGAATGACAAACCTAATAAAAAGAAACATGAATGAAATCACCATTTATGATTATAGATAGCATACCAATTCAAAGCAATGTGCTCCAACCAAGCCAAGGACATGTTTAAAATCCTGGGTATGGAAAACCTTCCGGCAAACTGGACAATTCCCCGTACTTTCTTCATTCATGTCTTGCATGTCTAACAACACCAGTACATTGCAAAAAATTAATATCTTGATAATAGAAATATATATAAGAATATATTTAGTTAAAAAAAGCCATAACAATGTCATCCTTTTCTTTTTTCTTTTTTTCCTGCATGCAGGCAGGCTATCATATTTCCACATTTATGCTCAGCTTTCAAACATAAAAGAGCATCTCTTAAGAACCTATCACGTCCTTGCAAAAACAGCTGACAATTGGAAGCCATGTGTAAAATTTATAACACGACGAGTCAATCGATAGCATTACACGTGATTTTGCATTTTTAGATGTGTAAAATTTATACCCCATTCACTTGTGCAAAATGCAGTTGGTGAGACCACAAGTCAACTTACAGCATCCATTGGCGTCGAGTACTGAGCATGCTAACATTTGATAGCTGTTAAGTTTCTATTTCATTTACATTCACTAAAAGTTCAAAACACTGCACTCTGATAAAATTAAATGATCCCCTTATGCTAAAGTAAATGTTTTTGTTCTACAAAATAGTCCATGAAACTCTACTTAAGCATGGATACTACCTTCCCACCTTAAACTCTGCCCACACATACCATTCTCATTTTCCCCATCTCTGATACATTGAAGAGCTGAGGTAGATGAGGTATTAGTGTTGCTCTCTCTCTCTTTTTGGAGCCAATTCCACCACCTTATGATGCATTCACTGTCATAATTTGAAGGGTGGGGAGCAGAAAAGATATTATAACATGTTCACTACTACAATTTATAGGAGAAAAATGGGAAAAAAGGATAAAAGAGGCAAGCACCAAATATGCCTAATATTTGTTACAACAAAAGAATCAAGAACACTACCAGTGAAAGCAATGGAAACAAGACATCAGCTTCATAAATGGCAAGGCATTCTGTTCATCTTGAAGGACCAAAGGGTACAAACACAATGGACAATTGCCATCTGGGTGATTCATAACAGAGAGCTCCTCCACTGCTTCCTGGAAATACATTTTAATCAATTTTTGCAACTACATATATCAATCAAGGAAAAACAAGTATTATCTAGTGCATCTTGGCATTAGATTTATTGGCATTATCAATCAAGGGAAAGACATTTTGAAACTATATTTATGCAAAACTTTATTATTTAGAGAGGATAGGGTTTTTTTAATATATATGAGAAAAAACACTACACAAATCATAAGAAAAATATGATATGTAGTACCGAAAAATTAACAATAATCCTAATTTCCGAAAAGAATAAGAAAAACATAATAGTGCCAAACCCATATATATCCGCCTACAGGTATTGGAGTCACCTAACTACAGCGTACTTCAAAAAACTACATATCCATATGGCATATGCAATCACAATTTCTAAAATGATACAGATACTAGTTAGCATGATAGTAATGCAACTTTCTCTATCGGGTGACACTGTGAGGTAATGACACCAATGCAAATAAAATATAGCAACAATTACCTCGCAAAGTGCTACGAGCATCAAACATGAGGAAAGTTCACATGCTCTGTTTCGTATGCTGGTTACCAGATGCTTCTGCCTTTGTTCATCGAGTCCCTTAGATTCTACGAGATCTATATAGGGTGGCTCCTCTGGATACTAGCACAAACAATTAGACAATAGTTAGTATTGAAACAAATAAAACCTAACTGCCCATACAAAATATTATTCTGAATTTCTGTAAGTACGAGCGACCTAGCAATGCATTCACAAATATCTGTCCAAGTAAGAGGAGAATCCAGAGCCGATTAATAGCCAAAGAGACATATATGCATCGCATTAATATCTAATAAGTGCCAGAAAAATACTACCTGCGGACCTGCTCGAATCCCAATAACTGCTTCCACAAACTGCAGAAATAGAATGATCAATTATATATTGTAATATAAAGACAGACTGAGAGATGGAAATGAAATCGAGAATACTTGCACAGGTGTGAAGAGAGTGCCAGCAATAGCTTGTTTGTAGGCAAAGTCGCTCTTGACATCTTTTGATTAAGTTGTAGAATGAACGTATATAATCAACTTCCATTTACAAGAGGAGACAAACAGGCTAAAATGACTCCAAACTTTTCTATGCCATCATCCAAACCCTAGAAATTAAAATCAAAGAAGGAATAGAGAAGACCTGTTGAGAGGAGACATCGGCAGTTCGGGGCTTGACGTGGACGTGAAGATGGGGAGGGAATGAATCAAGAATCACACAATCGTCTCCGTACACCGCTTGCACAGCTTCCACTTCGATCAATATCTCTTCCACTTCCGCCATTTTCCCCGCCGTTTAAGACTTTTCTATATCGATGTAGAGAGGCTCAAAGGAAAATTAAGTAATCGCTAAAGCTAATCTAGTATTTCCGCCATTTTTTTTATACGTAATTTTCCCTTTATTCTCTGTTACAATGTTACAAAACAACCGCCCTACAAAAGAAAACACTCAGCAGAGTTTGATTATTATGATTTAAGATATAAATTTGATTTTTAAGCAAATGAGTATTAATCAGATTTATAAACAGTTAAAACAATATTAATCAGATTTCTTTCAATGAATGCTACTATGCAAGTTTGTGATAAATTGCATTCTAAAATAGATTTTGAAAAATAATTACTCCCTAACTATCATAATTGATTCATTGTATCGTATTTACTTGAGTCTAATTTTAAATTTATGAGAAAATTAAATTTTTGGGTCAATATTTTATTCAAATAATTGAAAATTTATTTTTTAAAAAGTAAAAGTAAAAAGAAACTTAAAATTAAAACAATAATAACGAAAATTGAAATTAAAGACAAATTTCAAAAGTTTACTTTTATAGTACTTTTATTTCTGGACTAATTAAATTATTATATTATATTAAATAAAATAAAATAAAATAATTTTCTTTTTCTATTTTTTGTTATTTCATTGGATATGGTAAAAAATATATAAAAATAAGTAATTAATATATAGAAACATCATATTTATCCATATGTAAGTTATTTTTCAGAACGGAGCCTAAATTTGCAACTCTTTTTCTTCCTTTTTTTATTTTTGATTTTTTAAAATATGAAAATTAATCTTTATTTTATTCGATTAAAATTTAGTTTCAATTGACTCTAGAATAAAATATTTTGTAAATAATTAGTAGACTATGCTCCAAAATTTGGCCCTCCCTCTCTAGATATAAAGATACCAAAAAAGTGGCTATGGTACTTGGAAACCTCTAACGGAAGAGGGGCTGCCATGGCAATCCTTGCTCTCCCTCTAGTTGTCTCCTTTCTAAAACCCAAAACCAGTCGTTTCTGCTTCCTCCATCTTCCCGGGAGGTCAAGCCCCAGCTGCTTAGGCTTGAATCGCCGCCAGTTCATCAGTACCACTGTCTCTGCAATCAGCACATCTCCAGTTCAACAACATTCTTCAGCTGGCCCAAACAATGAGCCTCAAAAAGCTTCCGTCCCCACGTTTCAACAAGCCATTCAGAGACTGCAGGTCAAATTCCTAGTATTGCTTCAATTAATTAGAAATCCACTACTCACCATTTCCTTATTTTTTTTCTTCATTACATAAATTTTGTAGGAATACTGGGCTTCGGTAGGTTGTGCAGTAATGCAGTGCAGCAACACAGAGGTAAACGTTCAATGACTGCTTCCACTAGATAATGTCTATGACTTCTTTCTTACCTATTGGATGCAAATTACTTGTGCGCTGTTTGAGTCTCTGGCTATGTTGAGCAGGTTGGAGCTGGCACTATGAATCCTCTGACCTTCTTAAGGGTTCTCGGTCCAGAACCATGGAATGTTGCGTAAGTATGCTTCAGATGCAAGCTGATTTGAAGTTTCTTGCATCTTTTTTTTTTTTTTCCCCTTTGTTCATCAGTAAATGACATAAAGTTGCTCGGTACAGTAACTTAAAGCGAGTAAATACTTGCCAAGAGCTGTTGGTCTACTGCACATAAATAACAGCTTTTAGTTTTGGTGCCTGGCTCATTTGTTGCTCTTTCAAAAATTATTGTTGAATTATGTAATTGATTTATCGTCAACTCCCTGAATTTGAATTAATGCTATTAATTTTTCTGGTCTACTGTATTGTTTTATGAAGCTCGTTTTCTAACTGCTTATTTGAGAGTTTCTGACGA
Organism: Jatropha podagrica; assembly: GCA_947857235.1. NCBI lineage: Eukaryota > Viridiplantae > Streptophyta > Magnoliopsida > Malpighiales > Euphorbiaceae > Jatropha > Jatropha podagrica. The sequence goes on from CANUEP010104470.1 coordinate 68,228, forward strand.
CAGGTATGTGGAGCCTAGTGTCCGCCCAGATGATAGTCGTTATGGTGAAAACCCCAACAGGCTTCAACGCCACACACAATTTCAGGTTAAGTGAGGTTAAATTGGATTTGATTAATGGGAGTTTCTTTTGGAATTGAATTTTCATTATTATTATTATTTTTCTTTTCCTTTCAGGTTATACTAAAACCTGATCCTGGAAATTCACAAGACCTTTTTATTCGGAGCCTATCAGCTTTGGGTAAGAATTTTTACCTTTACTCTGTGTTACTCTATGTTGTATCACATAGATCATAGGCTGTGTTTACTCGGATGAACTCAGAGTTGCAACATGTCACAACGAATAGTAGGGTTTTGTGGATCACTTACACAATATTTGTCAAATAGACCCTACTATGTGACAATGCTGTTCATTGTGGGATTTCATCTTCATTCTTCTGTTACCCATTCTTTATCCTGTTTTCTTTTGATAGAGGCTTTCATCATTTGTTTATGATATTCTTCACAGGTATTGATGTTAGTGAACATGATATACGATTTGTGGAGGACAATTGGGAGAGCCCAGTAATATCATCCTTCAAATAGACAATCTCATATTTTATTCTTTTTATTCAATCTTGTTTCTTGCAAATTTAATGACATGCAAATTAATTTTTATTCACATTGAATGCTTGTAGGTTCTTGGTGCTTGGGGTTTAGGTTGGGAAATCTGGATGGATGGGATGGAGATCACTCAGTTCACCTACTTTCAGCAGGTTCCCACTGCATTTGCTGTTTATTAAAGATTTTGATATTTTCCTTTTTTTAAAGTTATGTTCCTATTTTGGGATTTAATACTGTATAGGTACCTTGGTGTGATATATTTCTTGAGTTTGAATCTAGGTGCGGGATGATTACCTTTCTGGATTGCTGTAGAATTTAATCTTTTCCATGACTTACGGAGTTTTTGTGCTGCTTCCCTTTTATATTTTGGTGTTCTCACTCTCTCACTCTCTCTCTCTCTCTCTCTCTCTCTCTCTCTCTAACTTTCACATTAGGCCGGAAGTCTCCAATTGTCGCCAATATCTGTTGAAATCACTTATGGCCTTGAGCGCATTCTAATGTTGCTTCAGGTCAACTTTCCATCCTTTATGTCCTCTTTCTTTCTTTATTTTGTAGATTTATAACCTTAGCTAAACTTCACTGCTAATTGGCAGGGAGTTGATCATTTTAAGAAAATTCAGTATGCTGATGGAATTACATACGGAGAGTTGTTCCTAGAAAACGAGTAAATGAACTTTTTTCTTTTTTCTTTTTCTCATAAACTTCCTTTTCAGTTGGATTGCATGTTGTACGCATTATTCTTTTGAAAATTCAGTAACAAGTACTGTAATTAAAATCAAATATCCTAATTCTTTTCTTCCCCCTCCTTTTGCTCTACTTTAAATGAACCTTATGTTCAGATCATTCTTTCTTTTCTAATATATGTTACTTATGGTATCTATCTTCACTACTTTTATTGAGAACGTGCTGCTGCCAGGGGCGACCTAGAAAAAAATGTTTGGAGGTGTGAAATAATTTTTTTTAAAACCTTGGGGGTGCAGAACATAATTTTTTATGTTTTAGGGATCAAATTGTAATTTTCATAGGGAACCTTTTTTTTTTAATTTTCTTGGGGGTGTGCTGGCCCCCTCAAGGCTCCACTAGCTCCGCCCCTAGCTGCTGCTTCAATGCATTTTCCTGTATCTAGATACGGAAAAAGTGCAAACCATGAATATATTACAGTTCTGTTTCAGGAAGGAAATGAGTGCATATTATCTAGAACACGCTAGTGTTGATCACCTTCAAAAGCACTTTGACTTTTTTGAGGAGGAAGCGCGCTCGTTGCTTGCTTCAGGCCTTGCCATTCCTGCGTATGTTTGGGAACCTTTAGTTTATTTTCGTTATGTATTATTCAGATTATATTCTGTGTTTCCTTAAAGTTAATGTTGCTCAACATGCTAGGTATGATCAGCTTCTGAAGACATCTCATGCTTTCAATATCTTAGATTCTAGAGGTTTTGTTGGGGTAACTGAGCGTGCTCGTTACTTTGGTCGAATGCGTAGGTGAGCTTACCTTTTCCAAATTATGCCATTGTGCCAGTTAGAAACTTCCCTGTATTAGGAAGAGCAATAATCTGTTTATATGTAAAATTGAAATGAAGATGAGACAAATTTATTTGTACACTGAATGCATAAAATCTAATGCTGGTCATTTTAGGTTGTCATATTCTGTCATTTTAATAATAACATTTTAAACTGACATATAATTTTTCAAAAAACATAAAAAAAAATATAAAAAATAAGAATTACTCTGTGACAACTGTAGAAAACTATTTTGCTTGGTATAAAACTGTTTGTAAACCAGTACCCGTCTTGGTGCTTGCTTATTTCTCTTTGATTGTCATCAGTTTAGCTCGACAATGTGCCCAACTCTGGTTAAAGACAAGAGAGTCCCTTGGACATCCACTGGGTACTGTTTCTGAAACCAATCATCTTGTATGTGCTGAAGACATTTTGGAGGCAGCAGTCCAAAAGGTTCGTTCACCGTCCACCCTAGTGATGCACAGACCTGCGTTTCTTTGCCTTATTGGTTAACATTTTTTAATACTATTATTTATGAATTTCTTGCAGATAAAAATATCTTGCTTCTATTTCCTCATATGAATATATGGTTTTTCAAAACTTCAGATTTTATGAAAATTCTTAATTTCTTTATTGATAAAACAGGTGCATGACAACTCAAGATCATTTGTTCTTGAAATTGGAACTGAAGAAATGCCTCCCCATGATGTAGATCATGCAAGTCAGCAAGTATGATATGGTTCCATTTGAAGCACATGACATGTTACTTTCTCCAATCTATGCTTTATGAGCCTTTTCTTGTCATTCTGACTAAATGCATTCGCTATTTTTTATTCTAAACTATTCCCTTACTTTGTACTTGAATCTTTATTTTTTGCCTGATACTTTGTTGAATTTATGGCATTGCCTTCTGTACTTTCCAATAGTTAAAGACTTTTAATCTAATGGTTGTTTGCTAACACTGCTTGCTGCTTATTACAGCTTAAAGATTTGGTGTTGCAATTACTAAAAAAACAAAGATTGAGCCATGGTAAAGTGCAAGCTTTTGGCACTCCTCGCCGATTAGTGGTATAGCTATTGCTGCTACCTCTCATTGTGTGCTGTTGACAATTGCTAGGTCTTTTATGTGGATGGTTTTCCTGGCTATGATAATTGGGTACTCTTTTACCAGTCATAAGAATGTATAACACAATTATTTTTTCTGTACATTCTTATAGAAAAGAGAGTTTAGTTTTGATGTTAACCCACTTAGCTAATCATGTAGAATGATACTTGAGATGTTCTCATAAACTTTGCCACATGGGAACCTTATTACTTACCATTACCTATGCAAACTTTTCCATGCAGAATTGTTTTGTAGTTAGTTACTTGTGGGTTATATAAAGCTGTTTAGTTATGGTAGCACCTATTGAAAAATTGAGAATCTGTCTACAAAATTCTTGTCTTTATCTGTCCCTCTCATTTGCTAGAAATCTGAATGTTTATAACATTAGCTGTTCTTGCATTTCCAGGTTTGTGTTGAGAATCTTTGCACAAGGCAAGCAGTTAATGAAGTTGAAGTTCGAGGGCCTCCTGTTCTGAAGGCTTTTGATGAACAAGGAAATCCTACAAAGGTTTTCTTATTTGCTATATTTTTCCGTGTAGATTTGAAGCTAATCTGTATGTTCTTTTCTTGTCTGTTAATAAATTTATTACCTATAGAAAACACGAGGAAATAAGCTTTTGGAGTGTAGCATTCTCGTTATTATTATAATGCTTCTTTTTTTAAATTTTCTTTTCCTTTTCCTTTAAGGCAAAAATTTGTAGGTTGTATACTTTTTATTCATTGTGACTAGCTGAATAATATGTAGCTTGCTATTTCATGTCAGGCTGCTGAGGGTTTTTGCCGTAGGTACAATGTTCCATTGGACTTGATATTTAGAAAGGTCGATGGTGAGTCTGCCCAAGTGCATGCATAATATTGTGAAAGAAAGGAATAGGTTTGATGGGACAGAAAATCTAGTGTCCAGTCTAGACAAAGGTCACTCAAATAGTCCAATTTCTTCTCTTTGCAGGGAAAACAGAATATGTTTATGTCCGTGTGACAGAGGCTGCTCGACTTGCTTTAGAGGTTGTAAATATGATCTCTCTTTAGAGTTGTTTGAGTGGGTCTTAGCATTTGTTGGATTTTGCATGTAGTACTTTTATATGGAGAATGAGATGGTTGGTTTTTGAAAAGATTTATCCTTTTTTTTGGCATGGGTCTATTGCTGTTTATATTTTCTGAACCTTTTTTTCTATGAACAATTCAGATTCCTTAAGGTATAGATAAGAGTTAAGGCGAGATTTTGTGGGAGAGGATGGAATTGAATATTTTTATGGCATTACAATACTTTCTGAAAATTTTTGAAACTAAATACAAGCTAAATTCAGAAGAAAAGAGAAATTAAAAATACATATAAGAGTCAGGCTAATTCACATATTACTCTCATTTGGTTTATAATTTCTCCCTTTCTTTGCACTATTGTTATTTCTTATGTTGTGTTAGATTTTACATGAAGATTTGCCAGTTACCATCAGTAAAATATCATTCCCAAAGTCCATGCGCTGGAACTCTCAGGTATGCCCGGTTGATTTTCTATTCAGAGGTCTTCAATTTTTTATGATTTTTTTTTTTTTTTGGAAGAATATAGAAAATACACCTTGCAGTATTTGCAATGTATTTACTCATGTTTCCAATATGTTGGACTTTTATTGCCATATAGGTTATGTTCAGCAGGCCAATCCGTTGGATTATGGCCTTACATGGAGATGTAGTTGTTCCATTTTTGTTTGCTGGAGTTTTTAGGTATTTGTAATTCTCTCTCTCTGAAATCTGCTTTTGTAGTTGCATGTCCAATAAACTGGCTTAATTTCGGCTAGGATAATGCTGTACAAATTATTGAGATAATGACCCGCCTAGAGTAGAATCTTTATTTTTCAAGTGGAAATTAGCATGGAGTTAAACTTTTTTGTTTTTTTGAACATCATATGGTAACTGGATTAGCTGGATTTGTTTTTGACTGACCTAATGTTAAAGTTTTTTTATTGCCTATTTCTTCTGTGTCTTAAACCTCTGTCATGTGTAGAATCAGCAGCTAATTGGCTGTTTTTAAGTGGAGAAGCCAAGACTGTCCAAAGCCAAAGCCAAAGCCAAATCCAAATCCAAAACTGGGAACAATATTATTTGTGATTGGTGGGAAAGGACTAAGCTACATTAACATTTTCAAAGTTTTATAGTTGGATATTATGAATCTCATGATCCATTAATACCAAGCTGTATTCTTGGAGTAAAGTATCTTTTTTTCACTTGGTGTTTTCAACTGCTTGCCTATTTGGGCTATGAACATGACATCACTTATGTTATCCATAAGTGTGATAATCGATCATGGGAAATGGCAGAATTACTAACTTCCCTGTTTTGGCTCATGAATGTGACACATTTAGAATTGTGAATAATTGTGATACTCTGCATAAACAAGTCGCCAGGAACAAATGCTTAAAGAAATTGGACATTTAAGCACCTTTGATGGAAGGGTCAAAGCAATCAATATTCAATACATCTGCTTGAGAAGAGCGATATATAAACTTTATACATCTTATTATCTTTATCTGCTTCAACACTTTTTATGTAAAAGGTGATCCTTTAATTAAAAATTTGCTGTTGTTAATGTAGTGGTAACATATCATATGGCCTTCGCAATACCCCTTCAGCTACTATTCAGGTTTGTATAAGAATTACCTCCATAATCAAAAGTTCATCTGATTAATTTTTATTAGTTTGACTTGCAATATATATATATATATATATATTGTAAATGTTTATTATTGTGTTAAAAAGTTTACATCATTGCTTCCTAGAAGCAATTGGGTGTCCTTGAGAGATATTTTGGAGGAGGTTTTCCAATGTTCTGTTGGTTTATTATTTTTCCCATTTGTTCATTTCCCACGGAAGAGATGAATGAATATTTTAGGCCTCTGTCAAATTTTCTACATTTAATTGTATATGTATTATCTTGGTAATCCGCTAAGATGTATAATATCTTTTACTCTTAGTGTTTCTTTCACGACTGCAAAATTTTCACAGGTTGAAAGTGCAGAATCTTATACAAGTATAATGCAAAATGCTGGAATAAATATTGAAATGTATAATATCTTTTACTCTTAGTGTTTCTTTCATGACTGCAAAATTTTCACAGGTTGAAAGTGCAGAATCTTATGCAAGTATAATGCAAAATGCTGGAATTCATATTGAAATAGAGGTATCAGAATTGATGTGTTACATCTTATTTTGTTTTTCCTCCTGCTTTAATAATAGCTTTATACTAAGTGCCTAACTGGAACAAAAATTTAATTTACCCTCAGGATCGTAAGAAAAGAATAGTGGAGCGCTCCAAAGAATTAGCAAAAAGTGTGAATGGATGTGTACTTATTAAAGAAAGCTTACTTAATGAGGTAACTTTTTTTTCTTTACTTGGAATTTGTTTAAGAATAAGCATGCATTTAAACTCTCTGCATAATGCTTTAGGTAGTAAATCTTGTTGAGGCACCAGTTCCAGTACTTGGGAAGTTTAGAGAGTCCTTCTTAGAGCTTCCAGATGATCTTCTAACAATGGTATGCTGTTTGACCTCAAAGGCTTGATTGCAATTGTCATTTTGGCTCTTTGTGGTGCTCTGTAATGTAATCTTGTTTGATAAGTGAAGCTTCAATGCTAATTTGGTGTATGCATTGTTTGTATTGGTAAACCGCGAACTGAGATAATTAAAGATCTAACATTATAAGCCAACTGATAAGCAAACATTTTGGAGCTTCCTTATTTGTTATTCCCATATTTTTTGTGGTATTCATGAAACAAAGGTTTGTGTTTCGATGACTTTCCAAGAAGCCATATTTTTCTAAACTGGAGTTTAACTATGACATTGTGTCAGAGGCACTGTCAATATTTAGTATTAAAACTTGTGGTATTAATAGTAGAGGTTTTAGATGAACAGACCCTGATCCCAGGAAGAAGAAAAAAGTCCAGTAAAGTGTCTTTGCATTTCTGAATTGATGATAAAATTAAAGCAAGCATACCATTATTAAAGCTGGCAATATTAATTGAAATTTCAGAGTCTATTAGATCATTGGTTCTTATGGTGAAGAATTAGTGAGTTTAATTTTAGCCTTGTGAGCCAAATGCAACAACTTAATCATTTCTTGCTTCCCCAAGCCATGATGTTTGAGTTTGGGTTCTATTCCAGTGTGCAAATGGTAAATATGATGTAAAGATGCTTCATGCTTCAACTAAGTGTGCAACAAGTTGTAACTATGCACAGTTTTTTGCAGGTCATGCAGAAGCACCAAAAGTATTTTGCTGTAATTGGTGATAGTGGAAAGCTTCTGCCATACTTTATTGCTGTGAGATGTGCCTACCAGTTATGCTTTTCAACTTTGTTGTTGCTTACACATCATTAGGTGACATTACTTTCCTTGTAGGTGGCAAATGGAGCAATCAATGAAAGCATTGTAAGCAAAGGGAATGAAGCTGTGCTCAGGTAATTTTGGGTCTCTTTAATGGCTAGGTATTTCTTTTCCGAGAGGAAAGGAAACACTATGGTGGATTTCTAAGTACCTTAGCCTTATTTGACTGAGAAGTTTCCTTAGATATAATTTTTGTATTTAATGTATTCCAAAAGACTTGCTATTTTATCTGTGCAGAGCTCGTTATGAAGATGCAAAATTTTTCTATGAGATGGACACACGTAAAAGGTTTTCAGAATTCCGCAGTCAACTAAAAGGGATTCTTTTTCATGTAAGTTATTTATGCTGTATGTAAAGGAAAGAGTTATGGGTATTGAGAATCCTGGAATTTCTAAATCCTCTCTTTCAAATTGTGAAGCTCAGAATGTAAGCATTATTTAGCATTTTGAAGTTTATATATATTTTTTAAGAAAAGGTCAATTGGATAATTTTTTATAAGATAGTTTAAGCATTTGTATCTTCTTCTGATAATATCATCATAATATTATTTATCTTTTTTTTTTTCACTTTTTTCTTTTAACTGCTTAAAAAAAATAATGGTTTGTGAAAAGCTAAAAAATCTAGCTTTTCCGAAAAATTGTCATTTGCTTGGACTTAAATATTGCACACATTTTGCCAAAAGCAGCTCAAATGCAATAAAAAGGCATTTTCTGACAAATGGACACTGTAAATCTCTAATAGCTTTTATGTATTTGTGTTTGATAAAACAGGAGAAGCTTGGAACAATGCTTGACAAGAAGATGCGCATTGAAAACATGGTGACCAAACTGAGTTTACACTTGGGTATCAAGGAAGATATGCTTCAGATTGTCCATGATGCTGCATCGCTTGCTATGTCAGATCTGGCTACAGCAGTCGTCACAGAATTCACTTCCCTCTCTGGAATAATGGCACGCCATTATGCCCTTAGAGATGGCTACTCAGAGCAGGTCCTTGAATTCACTCTTAATGTATCTGCTGCTTCTAATATTGTTAGAAACAGTCTTCTAGCTGTGTGAGAGGAAAGTTGCTTATATCTGATCATCCCCAAAGCCTGTGGGAAGCTTTAACCATGTGTCTTTCCTTTTTTTTTTTTTTTTTCTTCTTATTGTTGCAGATTGCAGAGTCCTTGTTAGAAATAATGCTTCCCAGATTTTCTGGAGATGTACTTCCAAAAACTGATGTTGGTATGGTTTTGGCAGTAGCTGACAGGTGAAATTAAAGTCATAACTGACAACATTGCTTCCGTACCTTTTCTATAGCGAATTATTTAAGTATTTTTATATAAGGCCGGCATGCTATTCTGGACTGGTGTTTTCCTTGTAAATAGACATTTTCTCCCATTGATTGGTAAATTTATTAGCAAACAGCTGGAAGAGATGGGGCACTCAGTATGCAGAAACATTGAATGTGCAAAGCTGATGCAAGTATAATTATCCTCTTATTGTACAACTAAAAAACTAAATATAATTGTCAAAGATTATTTCTAGCCAGTTGACTTTTACACGATCTTTTATAAAGTGATACATTCATTATGAATGACACTAATGGCTTAAGAAGTGAAATGTGTCAGTTAACGTCTAACCTAATGCCCGGATATCGACATAAGCATGTTGGGAGTGTGTGTAAGGACATTAGATCTGAAATACAATTCCCATGCAAACTTTAATGATCTCTTTTGTGGGGTATTCATTTGAATGTTATTTTGCAGATTAGACAGCCTTGTTGGCTTGTTTGCTGCTGGTTGTCAGCCTAGTTCCACTAATGATCCATTTGGACTGCGAAGAATTTCTTATGGTCTAGTAAGTTAATTGATCATCAGTTATGCAGCTTTTAGGATCAACAAGTGCTCTTTCTTTTCTAATGCGGCGTTGTTTGTTTAGGTCCAAATATTGGTGGAAAAGGATAAAAATTTAGATCTGCTTCAAGCTTTAAGACTTGCAGCTGATGTCCAACCCTTTGAAGTGGATGGCCACGTGATAGATGATGTAAGAAAAAATTGCTCGTCAATTATGAAGAAAACTTCGTTTCTATTTTTGTTTTCACTGCTGTCAAGTCCATTGTCTTGGCCATGATGCATTGCCTCTCTTATTCAAGTTGTAACTTTCATATAAGGGGGAAAGAAAAGAATGAAACTCACGCGCAACCAACTGATAAAAAAGAAGAAAAAGAAGATTAAAAAATTGGTTCTTGCAATGGATTAGTAAAGTTTTGTTGGAAGTTTTCTTCAAGAGAGAAGAGGCGCAACTGCCCTTACCTGCAAATGCCCTAGCATTCTCTGACTAGTGACTGCAACTTCCTGAGAACACAAGATTTTAGCATTCTTCATAACATTCCTCCCTCCAGACTTCCATAAACCCGCACTGTTAATGAAAGAAACACGCAATATGTATAGCGGTGACCGTTGATATTGGATTACCGTACTTGCACCTTTGACTATTTGCTATAGATATGCCAATTGAATGTGATGATTGTAATCTTCTTTCAGGTATATGCATTTGTTACTCGAAGACTAGAGCAATATCTGGTAAGTATGCTTTTGACATCAATGATGCTTAATCAGTTTATAAAAGATGCTGTTTTGTGCTTGATTTTATTATATAACTGTGAAAAAAATTTATAGAAAGTTCACGTTTTTGTTAGGTTACATTACTAAAATTGTGAAAAAATGGTAAGAAACCCAAAAAGAAAAACTTAAATTTTACATTAGCAAAATTGTATGAAGTGCATCCCTCTAACAAAGATAGGTTAAAGGTGAAGTAAAATATGCAAATATATAAAAGAAAAAAGAGTAAAAGACTATCTTACCTCTTTTTATCTCATAGTTTCTTCCAAAGAGCAAAATTGTATTAAGAACGCGGTATTAGGGTGAAGCTTCTATTTCTTCCAAAAAAAGATGCCAAAAAAATTTTAAGGGAAAGCGAATTGTTAGTTAGACCCCTAAGATTGCTGTTTTCCTGATTTTTCCACCTGACAGGTTGATATCTGCGGATGGTTTTTTCCCTGTCAGACCATCTTACCTCTTTTTATCTCAAAGTTTCTTGTCATGTAACTCATGCAACTTAAAAGACTATTTACCTATAGTTACATAATGATATTGGTCAAGATTTTAACTTCCTGTTATAAAGACATGACTGACATTCTAGTATATTTTATTCATATTGACTGTTTACAGGTTGACAAGGGAATAAGTCCAGAAATTGTTCGTTCTGTACTTGCTGAGCGTGCAACCTTGCCTTCGCTAGCTGCAAAGACAGCATATAATGTAAGTGGCTTGCTTCTTTTACTCTCCCCTCAAAAATGTTTTTGAGACAATGTTGGTTAGAGTGCTGAAACTTGTGCTATTGAACATGTGGAGTGAATATCTGTAGAGATTTGTAAAATATTATCTTTCCTAGTTTAGATTTGTTTCCTATTTAGATTATTACCATGTTAGAATCATTCTTTGTGTATATATAGCATAGAATTGTATATAGATAGTGTGAATGACAACAATAAACTATTTCAAAAATCTTCATGGTATCAGAGCCTAGCCGCGTTTTTTCGGCCTAGGGTTTTTCGGCAACAAGGCTGACTAACCACATAGAGATTGATCGTCATTTTATAAAGGAAAAGATAGTTGAAGGTTTCATTAAAGTTTTCTATGTGGCTTCAAAAAAACAATTAGTTGATGTTTTCACGAAGGGCTTGAGTAGCAAGTTGTTTTATCTTTTGGTTTGCAAGTTAGGCATGTGTAATATATTTGCACCAACTTGAGGGGGAGTGTAGAGATTTATAGAATATTTTATTTCCTAGTTTAAATTTGTTTCCTATTTAGATTATTACTGTGTTAGAATCATTCTTTATGTATATATAGAATAGAATTGTATACAGATAGTGTGAATGACAACAATAAACTACTTTTTTTCAAAAATTTTCAAATATCTTTCTCAGCATTAAATGGCCGTGGAAATATAGGAACAAAATAAATATTTTGTCATCCTTCTAATGTTCTTGAATGGTGCATCAATTTCATGATGATTTAAAAATTGGTTCCAGATGGAAACGTTGTCAAGAGGCAACCTTTTCCCTAAGGTTGTTGAAGCTTATTCTCGTCCAACAAGAATTGTTCGTGGAAAGGATGTGGGCTCTAATATGGAGGTAAATTCCTGAAAGTAGAAATGTCAGTTTCTAATACAACCCCGAATCATCTGCCTCTTGAGGCTTTTTAAAGTATAGGGTAATTTTGCCTGGTGGTGTGAAAAAAAAAAAAATTAGGAGCAGGAATTTGTTAGTAAAATTTTCAGTGCATAACAAATAAAGTAATGATTGAGAATAGAGATGATGCAGTTTTATAAAATAAACAATGACCTCTTCATTTAAAAGGGAAGATATTTTTGCAAATTGCAAGAGCGAGGTAAATCTCACTTGTTCGTTATGTAACTTATTCATTGAATAATCAGGTGGATGAGGCTGCATTTGAGACAGCCGAAGAGAGAGCTTTATGGAGCATTTTCTTGTCCATACAAAGCAAAATTTATCCTGGTACAAAAATTTTCTCCGTTAGATTGTTATTCTATCTTAAACTGGAAATTGACAAATCTTTGTTACAGGCATTGAGGTAGATGAGTTTATTGAACTATCTTCAGAACTAATACACCCACTCGAGGATTTCTTCAACAATGTCTTTGTCATGGTGGTATGTTTTTACAGAACTCACTTATTCATGCCATTATATGCATTGAAGAGCTATTACTATTGCTTAAACGTCTGTGTTGCCTGCAAACAGGAAGATGAGAGAATCAGGAATAACAGGCTTGCTTTGCTGAAAAAAATTGCAGATTTGCCAAGAGGCATAGCAGATCTCTCAATTTTGCCAGGATTTTAGATGTTGTCAACCATCGATCTAGTCATTTATTAATAAAGCAAATTATTCAGAGAAAAGGTAGGGTAAGGCTTGTAAAATTTTTGTGACGTTTATCTGCGATAGATTTAATTTATCATCTAATGGTTTCCTCTCCTTAGAATGTTTGTGTAAAAGAATAAATTACAATTCTATCACTTTAAGAAGAGTCGCAGCAAATGGTGGACCCTGACCCATGTCTTGAACATTTTGTCTTTATTTATTCTCATTGATCCTGAACTAGTTGGGTAAAGGTCAGTTTAGTAAAAGAGGAACCATTGCACAGGACCTTTGGTTTTGCTTTTGGAAGCTGGAGCAATTAGCTGGTGAGTTCCGGGCCCTTGAACTGGTAACTCATCTCTTAGCGTATAAGCAAAAGCAAAATGAAAATTGTCCGACACTTCATTTGTGAGGCGTATCCTATTTTTTCTTCTGATTCCTACAATGGCAGCCTTCGTACTGAGTTTCTGGCATGTGGGACTGAGAAGAGAACCAATTATTCTGCATTTTGCAGTTGAGAATCATTTCCCGTCCATATTTTTTTCTAATTTTATATAATGTGGTGAAATTATGATTACTTTTTTGTAACCTGCACCTGCAACGGAGATTCTATTGTCTTCCACCGCCATATCTTAAGCGTCTAAATTCTCTCGTTTGAGGAATTGAGGAAAGAAGATGGAGAAGTGCTTCTGTAAAAAGTGTCAGCTGAACCAAGGGAAGGAATGAATGAATGTGGTTGGACTTCCATGGTCTTCCGTTTTTCTGCCAATCCTTTTCACCTATTGCCTATGACTGTATGGTAATAATGGGAATTTGAAGACTATTACATTATATCTTTTGGAAGCTGTTTTGGACATTTTGAGTTTTTTTTTTTTTATGCATTATCCTGCTGTGCTTATTGGGCACGATGAACTTTTGTCAAAAACTACCGAACATAAAAACATTTTTCGGTTTATTTAGTTTGAGTGGTGTTCGAAATTGGACTTTTAGGATTTATGATTAATCCAATTTCAGCGGACTAAGATTCATTAATTCCGAACATAAATACTTGTTCAGTATTGTATGACTTTTATTTTGAAAATGTCACATTGAATCTCTATGATAATTAAAAACTTTTTTTTTTTTTTAGCTTAATCAAATAAACATGTCAACAGGAAATAATAATATATGTCGGTGACATAAAAGCAGATTAGGAAAATGTAATTTTCAAGAAACTTACAATTTCATTTTTGGTTTGATTTATAATATTATTAATTCAACTTTTGGGGAAGTAAGTCATTTTACTTTCATAAATATTCGGTTTTTATCTTAGAACATTTCGATAGACTCAGTTTAATTCTTGGGAAAAATTCATTTGTTTTAACCAGAAACCAAAACAGGTTATCTAATAAATCAAAATCGAATCGATTTAATGAAGATTCAACCCGAAAGCTGAATTATATATAAGTTAGATTTTTTTGGGTTCTAACCGGCGCACCCTTGCCACGTCACCATATCTAAGATGGCATATCCGTAAATTGCGCAAAAAGGAGCACCAACGTGGAAACACTGTCTCGAATATCGACCAAAAAATATCAATATTATAATCTCACACCAAACCACACGAGCTCAATAGAGCGCATCAACAAGCAACTGCAACAAGAAGTCGAAGTAAAATAAATCCGAGTTATATGAAATTAGGTTTCACTCTCTTCCACTGCGGCTAGGGTTTTTCCTCTCTCTTTTTCGTCTCTCTATCTAATCGATTTTGCTGTTATTAACAGATCTGTATATTTAGATGATGGAGCTTTTGTTAAGTTAGGGTTTCCTGGTCGCTTAGAATCGTTGAGAATTTGTGGGTATTGTTGTTGGCTGGTGGTTTCATTTGAAATGGCGACCATGAACCCTTTTGATTTGCTGGGTGATGATGATGCGGAGGATCCGTCGCAGCTGATCGCAGTTCAGCAACAGAAGGTCGCTGCCATCTCCGCCGCTGCACCTAAGAAAGTTCAGTCTCAACCTCAAACCAAGCAGGTGGCTCAGTCTCAGCCTCAAGCTAAGCTGCCGGCCAAGCTCCCCTCAAAGCCTCTACCTCCGGCTGAGGCTGGTAAGCTTTCTTGACTTGTTTCAGTCTCTTACTTGCTGATGTTTGCATATGGGGAATAATTATTCTCGTTTCACTTCGTTATAGTGTTTTCTCCGAGTGACATGACATGTATTTGTATAAGACTTGTGTCGTTTTGTCGGGTGTCGTCAGATTTACTTCACTTTGTCTTATGGCAAGTGATTACATACACATGCACGGGAAAATTCATGGGTAAGTATTTGCATTTGTGCAGAGATTGTACCTTTTCGTTGGTTGTTTTGATATGCCACCGAATTTAAAAAATTTTGTATCTTCTCTTATACAATGGAACTGAACTTTGCTTCTCTGTCTAGCTAAGTTATTTTATTGTAAGGCGGCCACTTCAAATTATTTGGTAGTATCGAGTATTGTTCATTCTTCTGAGAAGTGTCGGTTTGATGTTATTATAAAAACGCCTTTTCTTAGGTTAACTATAAGTTTCCTGGTAAATGTTACATCAATCTTTTTGTTAATTTCACCATGATATTTGGTAGATCATGTAGAAGTGGAACATAAGCAATAAATTTCATGGCCTTATACTCCATATTAATGAAAATAATCACATCAGGTAAAACACAATCTTATAATTCATGCTTAACTTTGTATTTATCCTTCTTAATCTCATTCATTTTTATGGCCTTGTACTGGTTCATTCCATGTGCTGATTTCAATTTATTTGCACTTCCATAGTAAGGGAATCAAAGAATGAATCTGGTCGTGGGGGAGGTCGCGGTGGTGGGCGTGGCTATGGGCGAGGCCGTGGTGGATACAGGAGGGACTCTTCCAACAATGAGAATTCATTCAGCAATGCTGCTGTGCCTGCTGATCAAGGAGCCCCTGACGATGGAGATACTGGGAAGTCCTTTGAAAGGCATGGTGGGCCTCGAGCTAGTTTCCGTGGTGGACGCCGCGGTGGTTTCACTAATGGAGAAGTTGGTGATGGAGAACGCCCTCGTCGGCCATTTGAGCGCCGTAGTGGAACTGGACGCGGGTGGATATTCATATTAATATTTTAATTTTCAATCTGTGCCTGTGTTTTCATTTAATTCAGACTTATTTCTAACTGCAGAAATGAGATCAAACGAGAGGGCTCTGGTCGTGGGAACTGGGGAACTCAGAATGATGAAATTACTCAGTGAGAGTCCTATTTTTAACCTGAAGCTTTTCGTAAATAGATTGAAACCATTTTAATATTTGCAACCTTTTTTTGGGGGAGTTAACTTTTTATTTTTGCTTGTTAGAGTGTCTGAGGAAGTTATCAATGAGGGTGAGAAAATTTTGGGTGATGAAAAGCCTGTGGGAGAGGATGAAGCAGGAGATGGAAATAAGGAGAGCTCTGCTAATGATCCTGAAGAGAAGAAACCACAAGAGAAGGTGAATGCTTCTAAGCTATATGAAAGAGATGTTTTTGTTTTTGTTTATATTACTTTTTTCCATTTTGGCTTTGTTCTAGGGATACTACCTACAGGATTGATTTGTTTTTTTTTAGTAACATTCTCTCTGTCATTTATTCAGATTGGTTGTTACAAGGATGAAATCTTTACCATTTAGGATATACTAGGTGCTTTCATTCAAACTCTGAACAATCATGGAAATTTTGATGATTGTTATCTTGGCAGATTCTCTAGGGTGTAAATTCAACTGGCTTCTCTAGACCTTCTACTGCCCAAACTTCTCTGAATTGGGGCTGTCTGAGGTTTCTTATTCAGATTAGCTAGTTGAATTTACTCATCGAATATATTTTCATGTACTGAACTGTTGTGGAGCTGTGCAGCTGTCTAGAAGTCTTCTACAGTGTTGTTTTATTAGTTCTTGGAAATTTGTAGCCAGATTAAATTAGCATGCTTTTTGTTTATGAAAGCCTGTATTATATATGAGCTCCAATTCTCTGAAGATGTCGTTGCCTGATTGTTAAGAGTTAAAGAGAATCTAATTGTGGGACTCAGAATATTGAAGATCCAACTCCTTTTTTGATCTCGTGTCAATGGGTTTCAGTAATTTGTTAAGGTTCAAAGTTTATGATTTTTGGTATTTTCTCTTTTCTCAATATTTAGGAAATGACTCTGGAAGAGTACGAGAAGAAGCTGGAAGAGAAAAGGAGGGCCCTGCAGGCACTCAAAAAAGCTGAGGAAAGAAAGGTGGATGCTAAAGAGTTTGAATCAATGCTGCAGCTTTCAAGCAAGAAGGGCACAGATGATGTCTTTATTAAATTGGTGAAGCCTATAATGCCCCCTTTAAAGTTAGCTACCCATTGATATTGTGAAGTCATCATTGACTAATTTTATTTATTTTCTCAATTTTTAAGGGTTCTGATAAGGATAAGCGGAAAGAGGCATTTGACAAGGATGAGAAAGCTAAAAAGGTGCTACTCTGTCTCTGTCTTTTCTTTTTCCTTGCCTATTTCTGACATGTTATTGCATGCCATTTTAAGTTCCAGGCTGTGTACCTGTATGGGCAATTATCTGCTCTTGTCTTTTGGTAATTGGTTTAGGATTTTCTTCCCCCATATGCGAAGATCAAGGAATTGTTATCACCACTTTCTCCAATTTAATTTCTTCCAGTGATCTTTCCCCCTGTCAAGGATGTTAGATGTTTTCTTATATATTATTTCATTCATGTTTATCTCGTACTGCTGTGATTCTGTTCAGCAATGTTCTAATGGTTTGAAACGGGAGATTTAGTCATCAAGCTTGAGCTCATTCTACTGTGTCCACGAGGAATATGAACAATTATTCCCAATTTCTCATGGAGTCCCTCCCTCCCACTCTCTCTCTTCCCCGACTTTTTTTTTCCCTCTTTCGTGTGTGTGTGTGTGTGTTAAAGGTAAAAAAAGCTTGTCTCCTCTATCTTTTTAACTATAGGGTTCTGTTAGTCTTAGCTGTAAGAAATGAATTTGCTGCGCTCATTGATCTATGTTTTTTCTCATTCTCATATAAATGTAAGTTTTTAATTTTCTCACTATATCATTGAGATCGGTATGCTGATCAGTACATTTGAACTGTTTTTATGGCCCTAGTCTGTCACCATTAATGAGTTCTTGAAGCCTGCTGAAGGGGAAAGGTACTTCAATCCAGGTGGACGTGGCCGAGGCCGCGGCCGTGGTTCGAGAGGGTTTGGCAACACAGATGCAATGAGCAATGTGGTAGCCCCATCCAGCATAGATGCAATGAGCAATGTGGTAGCCCCTTCCATAGAAGATCGTGGGGAGTTTCCAACCTTGGGTGGCAAGTGAGACTTCCCAGAACAGCACTTAAGCTCATGTTGGTTACCATTTTTGGGTTCTTTTCCGTAAATCTTGGCAGGAAATTGACTAAAATAATGTGGTTTCCTGTATTTTAAAAAAAAAAAAAAAGGACCTCTTTGGTTTTATGCTTTAAAATGTATATTTCAGGTGTTTCATTTGCTCCATTGTAGTCTCCTTTAAATGTGATGATAGCATTGTGCTGTATTGAGAATTTGGGGCATATGAAATGGGCTTTTATTATGACTTAAAAATTGTTGTCAAACCAGTTTTGTTTTGAATAGATAGAAGACTATCGAGTTATGATGCATTTCCGTTGGAAGGGAAAATTTGCTACTTAGGCGACATGGTCTTGTTTATATAGATTTCAGTGTTTAGTTGGGAGGGTAAGAAGCGGAAACTACCATACAGTAGAGCTTTTAAATTTGTTGTTTTAGCATTAGTTGCCTTCTGTTGTATTTTTTTATTTTAAGATCAAATGCACTGCAATGGTAAAGATTATAGACCTTTCGCAAATAAATAAACGAGAAATAAAAATAAGGGAAAAAATGAAGATTACAGAGAGAACAAGAACCTCTTGATTTTTTTTTCCTCTCTTGATCAACGCACTCTCTCGTTCTAAAATTTGAAAAGGGTGATTTAAAATTTTGATGACTACTTAAAAGATCATTTGAACTGTGCCATGTATGCGAAAATTGCGAACTCAAAATATTTCCATTTCGGGCTTGATCTCGGAAGGGACCGTGATTTGGGTTTTATTATCTACGCACTGTAATCGACTGAACGGTGGTTGGTAAGCTATCAAATAAAGGAGCTACGCTTAATTCATCCCATGCTTCCATCTCTTGTTCTCTGGCTTCGTTTTCACAAATACCAAAACATTTGTTACAATCTTGTCAAAAACAGTGACTTCATTTCCCTTACAGAATACCAATTAGACATAATGCAGTGCATACATTACCTCATTTTCATTCTTTTTCAAGAATAACTTACTGTTTTTATTAGGATATATGTTATTTGCAGGCAATTCAGATCTCAAAAAATCATCCCTTCTAATTTATTATTTACAATGCACAATGACAGTCGCACCAATGAACCAACAGGGCAGGCAAGTTGTCAAACTCAAAGCTACTCATAGAAAGAAAGCATAATTAATAACTATGAAAATGATGAGCTGACCCGTCCATGTCATATTAATGAAAGGTTCATCTATTTCATTTCTATGGTGAATGCGATTATCCACAGAATCGAAAACATACAATCAGGAGTTAAGAGACTACGTTCAATTTAAAAGAATGGGTGACACAAACAACATAAAATACCTATTAGCTTTTATAATTTGTACAAACAGATTGGTAACCATTTGCCCAAATGCATGCAAAGAACAGACCATGCCGCAGTTCTATATTCATCTGGAAAAGTTTCTAATTGCAAGAGAATGAAAACAGATTGATAATCTTACATGTCATGGATAAGCTGACAGAAGTCCCTTTTTTCCGCCTAAGAAGAGCAACAGCCACTCTTCTGAGTAACAGGCTGTCCTCGTATCTGCACCGTTGGAGGTCTCGCATTGTCCAGAGCTGGTTGGCTTGCCATTCTGTGACAATAATATGAAATAAAAGCATGAGATATTTCAATAGAAATACAAATGCACACAGTTATTGAAAATTATTCAAGACATTTCACATGAACTTGAGCATTCTAAACTCAACCAGAAAGGAGAATTAGGGTACACTCCAAGTATGCATTGACAAGAAACAATCTCATTAATGCTTTAATTTTTGGATAACAAGCAATCATGCTTAAAATTTTTAATTAAATCTAATCACTTGTGGATTAATTTCGAGTTAACAACCTGACAGGCTGCACTCAGTGTTTGCCGAACTAGATATGATAACCACACAAGAATTAGGAATTGGAGTTAACCAGCTAGATAATTCATGCCTCTATAAGCTTTCATTTGGCTTCCCCAAAAATTAGAACACCTACTTAATGTTCGTCTTTCACAATATTAGATATTGGAGCATTTCATGGTCCACAATATATCTGCAAAATTAACTTGAGAAGCAATATACACTTCCAAACACAGCCTACACTCCTATACCAAACTTGAGTGAGATTATTGTTTTTATTTTTTGGTTATTATAGTGTCAATGACCAGTACCTATCCTTGATTGCAGCGGCCATGGCCATGAAAGCTTGTTCCACATTAGTAGCATCTTTTGCACTGGTTTCCATGAAAGGAATACCAACCTCATCTGCAAATGCCTAAAGAGAAGCGCAAACAAGAATTCATGAACTATGGGCAGGTAGAAGGAAGCCAATTGAAAGACAAGTTCAACCACAAACTTCAATTAATACAAATAAACACACTATAAGTACACAGGAGAAGAGCTAGCTCTACCTTTGCTGTTTCATAGGATACAACTTTATTTGCAGTAAGATCGCTCTTGTTTCCAACCAGAAGCTTGTTCACATTATCACTAGCATATCGGTCAATTTCACTCAGCCATTGCTTCACATTACTGAAGCTGTCTTGATCTGTCACATCATAGACGACCTACAAGAGGTGCCACCAGGAAGGAACAGATTTATTACAATGATAATCAAATGGGGTGAAATTCGAAAGAGCAAGATGAAATTCAATGAAAGGAGATCACTCACGATGATACCATGTGCCCCTCGGTAGTAGCTACTAGTGATCGTCCTAAACCGTTCTTGTCCGGCAGTATCCCACTGCACGTTGAATGAAATTCAAATTGAGTGTTCATAAATTCTTAAGAGACTACTAAGGTCACAGAGTGCTAGACAAGTTGAAGATAGGCCTTATAAGAACTCTAGGTAAAGAATATAACAATATAAAAAAAGGAATTATTTGCAAAGGAGAGAAGAGAGCTCATACAATTTGGAGTTTTATGGTCTTTCCATCTTGCTCCACTGTACGTATTTTCTAAACATATAACACCCCCACCCCCACCCCCACCCCACCCCCAAAAAAAGAAAGAAGAAGAAGAAGAAGAGAGAGAGAGAGAGAGAGAAGATATAATTAGTAATAAAATCATCAATGATAACCAGTATAGAACAAAAACATCTTGTTTGCTTACAAAATCAACCCCAATCGTGCTTATGTAACTCTCAATATATGAATCATCCTGCATAAAAAACATCAAATAAAAAGTTAGTGCTCCAACATGTATGTGCTTTTAGAGAAATTTTCAGAATGAAATGGCAGAGTACATCATTTTTTGTCATGATTCTAACTTATAGATCACAGTCCTTGTAATCTAAACTAGTTCATAAAAGAAAGCTGAGAGTTTTAGCAAGCAAACGGAAGGGGCATTCAGAAAAGGAGGGAAGGGAAAAGAAAAAGGAAGAGAGAGTGAGGAGGTAAATTCCAATTCATTAAGTTAGTAATCAGCAAGGGTCACATATAATCCTAAAGTTGAAGCAACAGATTTTGACATACAGCAAATCTCAGAAGAAGACAGGATTTGCCAACACCAGAATCTCCGATGAGAAGAAGCTTGAATAGGTAATCACTGCAAAAGAGGGTAAACAAAAATTAAAGCCTAGTTTTTGAGGGGGAAAGAGACTAAACTGAAGCATCATGAAAAAACAGATCATACAAAACAAATGGGCAGGTTAATAGATTCTTGAATATCACGAATGTCAAACAAAAGCATGCATGCATCAAAAAACAGAAATGCACACACAAATTTATCTATGCATAATTTCGCCCATAACTGCCACCTCAGGAACTTCAACCATATTGTTTGTCAAGGAAAAGTTAGAAAACTTAAAGATGAAACTCATGGCTGAAATAGATTCCAAGTTGCCCAGCGGTAGCAAAACCAAACGCTCATTTTTAACAACACCATACACAGTCATATCCTAATCGAGAACTTAATAGTCATTTCCTTATTAGTCATTTCCTATCAGAATAAGCCTTGTTTTAATGTTCAATAACAAATAAGGAACTAAACAATTAAACTAAAATTAACCTTATAAAGAAAGCGGCAAGTATCAAATTTAAAAAATAAAAAATCATTCCGTTTGTGGTAGAGATTATGTGCTATTGAACAAATTCTGTTAAGTTTGCCTCGCAACTTGGGAATTGCGAATGGCTCCCGTTAGTTCTTCCTTCACGGACGCGAAAGACATTACCATAAAGTTAAACCAACTCCATATCTATACTCCTTAAACAAAATCGTTATACTCAAAAGAGTTCTCAAGAATTGACCATAGGAAAAATTTCAGTTCTCCACCGCACGATCGATTATTTAACAAGAGATAACAATCATTATTAAGGCTTCCTTAAGAAAGGAAAAGTAACTCAATGAATGGATCTTAAACAAAAATACGAGTTACATACTAAATTAAGCATCGAATTCCAGTAAAAGCATAGATCAGAGCATTAAATGCGCACACATGTATTATTTTGCACAGTTTAGCTTAGAAAAATAGTAGAACTTTTGAATAGGAGCTTACTACTCCGGATTCATGGTTGTGATGTAGTAATCGAAGATTAGGTGCCGGAGCCGATGTTTCTCCGGCGATATTATCACCGGTATATATCTCAGATTATGGCCGGCCAAGGTCAACACGAGAGAGGAAAACGACGAAGATTAATAAGTTAAAAAGGCGGAACAGAAAAGCAGATTGACCGCCAATATCAAACAGCAAAAGTGCAAAACTTGATTTGGGCCTAAATTTCTTTTAAGGGAAATATATAGTGGGCCAAAAAATGCAATGTAGGAGTTGGGCTTGGGCTAAATATTGATTAAAATATGAAAGCTTTTGCGCTTTACAAGTCGTACATTTTCAAAAAAATAATAAAAATAACAGTACGAATAAATATTGATTAAAATATGAAAACTAATAAAAAACTTTATACTTTTTTAAACTTAAATTATTTCGTGAATAACGAAAATTATTTATATCAATTAGTTACAAATCAATTTTTGATATAAAATAGTAAAATTATAGAAATTTTTTAACCAATAAAATATATAAGTTGGTAACAAAAATGAATCTTATATTTAGCATTTTAATTGGTAATGCCAACTTCAAAGTCATTAACTCACCGCGCATGACGACAAAAGCCATATTCAAGGTTTCGTAGTCACTTTGTCTCTTTAGTTTTATCTAAAATCGAAATATATTAGTTTTGAAAAAGTCAAAGAAATTGCCTCTTATTATATTAAATAAAGTTTGAACCTTTATTTTGTTTGATAGACAAAATTGCAAAATAAAAAGTAAAAACAAAAAAAGAAAGATTAGAATAAGGATATCAAATAGAGAAAATAAAAAAACCAGTCCAATTTTATCAAAATCCATAATAATTATTATGCAAATATTAACTAAATTAATTATTTATATTTTCTTTTTTTTTTTATACTCTTCGTTCCATATTATTTACATGGTTTGATAAAACACACGTATTAAGAATTTAGTAATATAATATTTCTTTTTTTTTTTTTCCTTTTTAATAGTGAGAGGAAGGGATTCGAATATGCATCTAATGTCAGATTATATATGTATTTACCATTAAATTAAGTTTTACTGTGCATGTAATTCCAGCTATAATTTTTCATTATGAACAATATAATAGCAAACTCATTTCGGTTTGATACTATACAACGATTTGAAAACCTAGTTTTATATGAATTAGAAGAATATGTAGGAAAAGTACAACGAATTATTGACAATTACTATAACCTTAATTTTGAAGTGATGCATACACATGTGCACAAGCATCTGAGAATTTTGTCTCCTTTGACTATAGCTAAATTTTAGCTCCCTGTGGCCATGTTCTTTGCCTCACTTTTCTTTCTTTTTTTACTCCAATTCAAATATTATACGTAAAATATGATAAAACAACCATAAATTTTAGTCATATATATAGCACAAACCAAAAAAAAAGTCATAACAAAACATACATTATAAAATCTTTATCGTTTGTCTGAATCTCTTGTTTACATCACCTGTGGAAGATAAGCGTACATTTCCCGGACATGTTGTTTGTCATCGCCTACCAATTGATGACAAGCTAATTAGCAAAAATGTCCGAATATTATATATAACATGGTTGACGAAATGAATGATGACAGAAATATGATTGAGGATATATAGGTTCTTTCATGGTTGAAAACCACCAAACGTCTGCAGTAGTTTTTGCTGTGGTTTTGGCAACTGGGATCAGAAAGTGGATTTTGTCTATGTAAGCAAAAAACTTTCCCATGTGAAAAATGTCATCTTGATTGTGTCTGATTCGATGAAAATCCAGCAACTTGTATGTTTGTCTCTTTTCTCAAGTTCATTTGTACCTGTCATCGATATCTTCAAACTATTGCAATTTATAAGTGATGTTCTTTTGGCTTCAGGCAGATGATATATGGATAAATCATATAACGTTGTCGTTTTGGGTTTTTTTTTTTTTTTTTCCGAATTTGTCAATCCTACTGGTAATTTTCAGTAATGTCTCATCCCCATAACTCAAGCCCATAGCCTAAAAAAATCATAATCTCTAAGATTATAAACCTAAACCATCACTACCACCTTTCACTTGAATGTAAAAGTTTAATAACGATAAAAAATAACAGAAAATTCTGTATTTGTTTGTTTGGTTTTTGGTTTTTTGTTTTTTTTTTTTTCAATTTGATTCACTTAATTTAAAATGGATATTTTGCATCTAAATAATCAAATTCCAATCTATTTGGGTATATAAATATTATTGAATATTTAGATTTATATCATGCATATATTGTTTATGATTTTCACATGGATTTCAAATTCAAATTCATATATTGAAAATTTTGCATTTATTCTAATGATTATTGGTCTTTTTGAACTACAAAGATACTTAAAAAAATATATATATATACACACTACTGTTTCAATACAATTAAATTTAATAAAGTATAATATAAAATAGTATTTTAAAATTTTATTTCCAAACATTTGGAATTTAATATGACAAATTTTTTTATTGGTGTGGTTGAAATAAGACGTCAGTCAGATGGAATTTTTTTAATTAGGAAAATAGTGATTGGCAGATCCACACTTGCCACAAAGAGGTTCTGATATAACTACATAAACATTGTCATCTATATTTCTATGATTATATATAGTTTCAAGCCTTTCACGTTCATATATAATATATATATATATATATACACTCAATGAACTTCTCAATGGGCATTTCGCTCTTCATGTTAACTGCTAACCTTCTACATTCCTTCATGGATATTCTCGCGTGAAAGAGACAATATGGATTCCTATATACTATATGCATATCCGGTGTGAAAGATAAAAATATATATATATATACAACTGATCGATCAAGTATTTTCTCACTATTTGCATATGCATGCTATTTTGATACTGTTATTTCCTTCCTACTGAGCTTTGCGGAGTGCATACATGTGCATAGCCAGGTGAGTTTCCCGCTAATTAATACCACACAGATCTCTTTTTGTTTTTTCCTTTTCGGGCTTCATGTGCGTACCTCTCTCTCTCTCTCTCTCTCTCTCTCTCTCTTTCTCTCTTAAATTGTGTTTTCCCTGTCACGGTATTGATCAAGAAAGAAGGTTTTCAAATTGAACTTGGACACAAAATTTTCTACCTTTTCCGTATCATCCGTTTAACACAAATGTTAGGGAAGAAAACGCATATTTTAAATTTATAGTTTTTTGAATTCTAATGTCTGCGTTGCAAACATCATTATGTACTAATACAGCTCACGAGTGTAAGATTTATAGAATAAATATTAATTATTAGTTTGATTATATATTCAGTCGCCAATGTGGATATATTAATATGGCTATCGTTTTGGCTGAAGATTTGAAATGATTGAAATCTTCTTCTCTGCATTTATTTTACAATATTTTTTATTTTTTCATTTTACTCGAGTATAAACAAATTTTGATTAACTTGTAATATTAATTTAAATATTTAAATTATTATTGTGAAACATATAAAATATAATTAAAATTAAGATTTATAATCATTTAATTTTATAATGACTATAAAATAACCAGCACGTGCATTTATGCCAATAATAATATAAGCCATGCATAAGTTCAAATAAAAAATTTTACTTTTTTTTTTTTTTTAAGGAAGATGGTTAATTTTTTTTCTTTCAAATTACTCAATTAAAGCCTCCATTTTGTCAAATGATAGGAAAAAAGGTAAAAAAAAAAAAAAAAAAATCGTCAAATTAGCTATTGTTTTTTAACTTCATTTTCATTATTTGTTGGCATCTAATATGTTTATTTTCATTGTTTTGTAGCCTAGACATACTAATTCGCCACTTGTGGCTTGTGCCGTCAAAATGGTTTCAAAGAGCGGCCACGTGCGCGGAGTGGCATGAAGGTGAACAGCCACTTGAAAGATCCGCTCTGGAAAGTTTTCCATTTATTTATTATTATTATTATTGTATTATTAAAATAACTTTTAATATGTTTTAACCATCTAAAAAAAGTTTTCCATTTTATATCGTATTTGTCTAATAATTAAATTGAAAAAATAAAAAATTACAAACTATTTAAAAATCAAAGCCTTGGAAATATTATTATTAATTTGTTTCAAAGTTTTCTCAATAGACATTCTTACATATAGGTGATTTGAACCAAATAAGATTATGATTATTTTTATTTTTTTAGTTTCTTTTTTCATGAGGTGGATATAATTAATAAATGCAATACATATAGGTGATTTTTGTTTTGTTTTGAAAGAGACATATGGGTGAATTATATAATAAAAATGTGAAATTTTTATAATTCATTAATATTGTCGATATGATTGATCTAAATAGAAAAGATTTAAATTATCGAATATTCAATCATTGTAAATAAAAAAAATTTTAATATCGCAAATAATATTGGCTAGGAATATATGTAATATGAATAAAATAAATAAATAATGGATGAGCTCAATGCCCAAAACTACTTGTGACTTCTATTCATTATTGACTTATAATTGTATTAAGTTGAGTTCGTAAATCTACCCAATAATATCTGTATTCTATTGTATCTCTGTCGAAAAAAAAAAAAAAAAAAGATAAGGGCCTCGATGGGACCCAACTACTCTACGAGGCAATCGCTTGGCAGGAACACGTTAGAAAGATACGAGTAGCAAAAAACGAATCAGGGCCGTCGATGTAATCTAACAATGGGCCCGCTAAAATAATTCGTCGTGGGCCGCGTAGCCAGAAAACGTAACGTTCCGATTCCAAGATCCCCATTTGTCACCGGAAGAAAACGACTCTGGTCCGGTGGGATCAACGACTCAGAGGAAGAGGGAGAGGGAAGGCAACGACATCAGAGAGAGGGGTAGAGAGAGTGAGTGGCCGATTGTGGACAATTTTGAACAATCGGTAAGTCATTATTTTCTCGAAAGACACTGCTGAATGTAGAGTTTGGGCTCTGTTTGGCTGTCTTTTTTCGTAAATTTTCTCTTTGTTGAAATAGAGAACAGTCAATGTAATTCAGTTTTTGCCCCTAACTTGAAATTTAAATTGTTGTTAATATCAATGAAATCTTGGTATGGCGTTTTTTTTACTTTGTGTGGCACTTTGAATTAATACCGCGCTGATAATTTGATTTCATTTCTGATCGTTTAGGGATTTGGTGCTTGGTCTTGTTATATGAATGAGTTTCCATAATTAGGCAATTTGAATTTATGATTATCACCAATTTCTGTTCAGTTGACTCTGTTGATTTCATAGCAAGTCAGTGACAAAAATGGTGATAATCCTTTCTACTAACTACTCAAACACAAATAAGAGGTAAATTATTCAATTCAAATTAAAGTTAATCAGAGTCTGGTTTGGCTAAACTGGAGGCAACTAATAGTTAAATGTTAGAACATGAACACAGATTGAGGATTATCCAACATTCTAGTAGGTGTGCGAACAAGCTAAGCAAAACCAATTTATCAATTAGCAAAATGTTTATCAGAGTGAGGAATTATATATAAGATTATTCATCTAATATAGGCCTTTAATTATGTTAAAAAAACAAGAAGCAACCTAAAATGATTAACGCTCGACTAATTCTTGAGAATGTGATTGCAAATAGTTATTTTATCCTTACTTTCTTTCTTTTTTTTTAACAAATCGATTTCAATGACAAATCTAACCTAATCTAAGAGTAAAGAGATTTGATAACAGCTCAAAGTTACAATGATATAATCTGGTTTCTGTGCATACGTTATTTCTTGTCTTTTTTTTTTGGAGGGGTTAATTTGGCCCTAATTGGGTTTTTCTTGTATTTAGAATAAAAATGGTTGTCAATATTAAACTTTTGAGAATGACATTATTAATCAGCTTTATGCATGCTAACTGATGTTGCCATTCCATTTAGAGATTCAGACAGAAGCTATATGGCACAGATGAAGCATTGATTTTCATGGATTATGAGATTATTAAGTGTTAACTGTAGAAAAACGTTTGATTATATTAGATAACAAACTCCATTAAGGCTTACCAAACATAGCCCGATAGTTTTATTTAGCGCAACTCTCGCAAGTACATGCAATACTGGGTGTAACATCATCTACATGCTTAGGATAGTCATTAGACTTTATGAAGTCTTTGACAAAACCAGAACTTAACAGAATACACTAAATAGATATAGTAAATTAATAATACACTAAACAGACGTAGTGCCCAAAACCCTAATGCACCTCATTTTAATTGATTTTTCTTGAGTGTATCGATGAATCTTCCCTGTAATATATCATTTTTTGAGATAAAATCAAGAAAATCTTTGAAACTGAACTCTCTGTAGCTTGCTGGGTGTTCTTCGTCCACAAGCTCTGGTGCTGGCATCATTTTCTGGTTTAAAGCTAGACTGTGAAGACTAGCTATTGAAAAACGCTTCTTCTCAGGGCTGACAGTTACTTGGTGAACAACACTCTTATATTTTCCATTGCTCATTACTTCTATTTGATCTCCCAACTGAACCATTAGTGCTCCTTCTATCATTGGAACTGCATACCAATTCTTGTTGTAGTCCATGAGCTGCAGACCGGTGCAGCTCTGAAGTAAGATTGTTAGTGACCCATAGTCAGAGTGCGGTGGCATGCCCAAGGTGAGTTCTGGTTCTGGACATGCTGGATAACAATTTATGGCCATCACTTGTGATCCTTCTTCAATTTCATCTTGTAAGTAATTAGGTTTAAGCCCTAAGCTTTCTAGTACAACTTCCATTAGTTGTTTTTGCAAATTTTGGACAGCTATTGCGTAGTTTCCCATCTTCTCCCTGTGTAACGAAACAGATAACTATATCTTAGGGCACAATAGAAGACAGGACCTGGAAGGCATGACGATCATGCTCTTTTTAATCTTATATTAACTGTTGCCAATTAAAACGTTTTAATGCTATGAAGTTTGACCTGAAAAACTTCTTTGCTTGAAGTTGCTAGAGTGGAGAGTGCTTCCACGTACATCATATGTGTTTATGAACTCTAAATTTAATACTGTATTTATTTACCTATAACTTGGAGGGTTTGCAGGCCACAGATGGATCCACTCTGAGATAGGATGGGAGTAATGCTTGATGAAGTCTCTCCAAAAGTGAACTTTATCCTTTCCGTGATTTAAGCTGGTGCCGTACCTAACAGGGGCATGCACGTCATCTGACATCAGAAGCTTCTTTTCCTCGAAAGGCCGGTCAAAAAAGTTCGTTGCAGCGTCCAGAGCATCTTTCATCACAGGAAGAGGGATCCCATGGTTTATCACCTGAAAACATGTAAGTTTGTACGTAAATTAATATCAAGTTTATAGTGCAGTTGTCCATGATTATGCATGCATGTCTTGAAATATACGTAAAAGAAGGATATAACTGTTAATTGAGCGAGTCCGTAATGTGATTTATATTCTTTGTTGTTCTTTAACTATTTGTCATATTGTGTCATGTCAACCAAGGAGTCCGGGGGTTGAATTCTCCTCATACATTAACATTTAGCTAGCCGTCCTCTGCACACTGATATGGCACTTTACGCTAGGTGATAAAGAGCGATAAAATCAAATTAAAGATGATAAGAGCAGTGTCCTTTGGCATATATTAAGACAGTTTTATAATGATATAGACATGCCTTATCAATGCACACATTAACATGGATTTGGCTACAGTATATAATATACCTGAAAGAATCCAATGTTGCTACATGCAGTTCTTATCTCATTTATAACATGAGACCTGAGAGAAGGATAGTGTAACAAGGATAGGTCAACAATGGGAAGGGTCATTGATGGGCTGAGACCAGGGTTTGGCCTATCCCGCGGGGGAAGAATGTAATATTCAGGCACATTAGCTGCACCTGACTTGGTAAATGAAGTTTGTGAATTCTCTCTCTTTCCTTCCATTCTCAATCTTTCTTATTATTCTTTAGTTGACCTCTTAACAATGTACAAGCTTGCACTATTTATAAGCTAAAATTTTAGTAATTTTTCCTGAAAGAAAAGATCAGTTTGATCTATTTCATTCTTGTACAGTTACAGTGTACAAAGCAACACGGAAATGATGAATTAATGATCTAGAGTCCAAATATAGGTATTATTATACATAAAATGTTTGTGAGAGAGAACGAATGGGAAAAAACAGAGAGGTGGTCCCACTGAATTTATACGCTTATAAATGGGGTGGACATACCATATGGGTAAGGGGGCTGGCAAAATAAAAATAAATAAATTTAGTGGTAATTTTTTTTTGAAAGAAAACAAAGTTAACTTGCCCCCAACCCCGAACAAATGGGACCCAGGGAGCCAGAGATGGCGGAACTGCTTTGTCATGGTAAACTCTGAGATTTTTGCTGTTACACTTGATAGATTTATTTTATTAGAAAAGGAGAACTGCATTTTGCTTTCATTTATGCTATCTATCCTCATAATGTTCGAAACTGTGATAAAAAGAAAAGAAAAGAAAAATCTTCAGAATAAGTCAAAGAATACATCATATCCTTTTTCCTTGCGTCAAGATCAGCTGAATAATACTACTCGCTCTCCTTCGGCTTCTAATATTGCAGGATGAGCTCAGGGTAATTAAGCTGGATGTGAAAAGCCTATCAACAGATGCAATGGGGTTTCCATTCAAGACTCAAAACCAGCATATGGTTTTTTTTTTTTTTCGTGGATGACGTCATCGCCTCCACAAAAGTGCGTGCGTTGAAGGTTTTGTCATCTTGCGAGAAACTCCGGTGATGGAAAATGGATGATCTCCTTTTTCCTTCACCATACCAATGCTCTGCTCATTCCTCGTTAACCGCCATGCCAAGGCTCCTGACACGTGTTATTATTTTTTTGGTGCCTTTACCAGCTTGCTTGACCCAATTTTTTGGATGGACCATTGGCAACTGAAGATTCATGTATTATGTGGTCTTGGCCTGTTCGAGTCGTTCAGTAATTATTGGGCACAAAAGTTCGTTTTTATTTTCGGCGCTTTATATAAATCGAAAAAATATCAAAAGTCGAGTATCTTTTCAGAAAATTGGTGGAAAATTTTTTGGCTCGTCTTGTGAAATTACACGGTTGTTGGTTTTATTATACGATCGTTAGAGATAATGGCATTTTATCTTGTTCGACCAAAAATATTTTTATGCAAATAAAGAATTTTCAAAGTGTCATTTTACCTTTAAAAAATTAATATAATTTATTGTAGGCTGTTATGTGGATCAGATACGATTTGAGAACATTGAACCTCCCATCTCATGTTGAACCTTAAGTCCACATGCTTGAAGCAGTATTAGAGACGTTAATTACTATATCTGTCAGGAATTCGATGAATCTTGTTCTGTTGTTTCCTGAGATTTTCTGAGCACTGGGATTGGCCAGGATAGCTTCGTTCCAGTTTCAGAATGTAAAGGTAAAGTCGCCTTAATACCAGACAGGGCAACAAAAAAAGAAATAAAAGAAAGGTTCATTGCATTAGTGTCAAAAAATATTCTGCATAACTACCATTGACTATGGAAACAAACCTGTTTAATAAATGTTTACTTGGCCAGCATGGCCCCACGATTGTAATAGTAATATATACATATACATGTATGGTAGGAATCTATGAGTTGGCCTTGATTCTTTACACACACACAAAAAAAGGAGATTGATTTTGTATTTTCAAATGCTAGCCAGTTTGATGGGCTTGATTCAATCATCACAGTGTATCTTCATATTACATTTTTACTGTGGATAATTACTGCAAAGTTTCTAAGGCTACAAAGATTATAAGATCAAATTTATGAATTAGAGATGACTTTTTAAATTTACATAAACCTAATTAAATGAGAGTTAGTTGATTCACAGAGATGGGTGTAAGTTTAATTAACCATTCAGTTTTTGGTCGGCCAAGTACCAAAAAATGCGTATTAATAGAGTATTCCCATGCTTTAACAACTCAACCAACCCCATATGGATTCAAAAGTCAATATTCAATGCATTAATGGTGATGATCATTATCCTATACATAACTAACATATTTTTCAATTAGCCAATTCGAGAAAAAGTGGGATCATTCCAACCTAATCACCCCTTTGTATTAGGTGGCTATAATAATATTAAAATGAATGTTGGTTTCATTTTTAGTCTTTTATATATTTGTTATGTATTCGATCACTCCGGCTCAGCTTTGCCAAAAAAATGGATTAACTTAGAAGCCAAGCCATTAAGCAACTTTTCCATTACTCTATCAATTCACAAAACCAGCTTTAAGCTCTTTAAGTCGGCTCATTAGAGAAGCCAAAAAAAATTAATTTTTCAATGCATTAGGTAGACATACAGAAGTTAGTACTTTGTATCATAAAAATAAACAGGTAATTGGGAGGAGACTTTATTCTTTTTTTCTTTTTTAAATTGAAATTGGAATTTGGTTTTGTTTCTATATAACCTTTAACATGTTAAAGGCCCTTACAACCCTATTTTCAACTTCTGAGAATTAATTGATTCATAATTGCAGGTTTTGAAACATGGCCATAGCAACTTCTGCTCTCCTAATTCTTCTTATGGTAATTCCAGCAGCTTATGCTGCGCAATACATCGTCGGAGACAGTTCAGGATGGACAAATTTCGGAGTCGATTACAGCACTTGGGCCTCCGGCAAAACATTCACCGTCGGTGACACTCTTGGTGAGTTGCTAATTAATTAGTTTAAGATTTAATCAAAAAGTACTACAACTGATATAATTAATTTTTTTATTTATTTATAAAAAACAGTGTTCAACTATGATGGTTCTACGCACAAAGTGGATGAAGTATCTCAAAGCGATTACAATAGTTGCAGCTCGAGTAATGCTATTGAAAGCCATGACGATGGAAGCACAACAATTAAGTTGTCTAAGACAGGTCCACTGTACTTCATTTGTCCCACAGCTGGTCACTGCAGTGGTGGCATGAAGTTGACTGTTAATGTCGTGGCAGCCAGCACTACCCCAGGCACTAGTCCCACCACTCCTGCCCCTGCCCCTCCAGCTGGTTCTACCACTCCATCAGGTTCTACCACTCCTGCAGCTGAAACCCCTTCCAACACCACCTCACCGCCGCCGCCGCCTGGCGATAATGGAGCAGCTAGCATTTTCGTTAATATGACTGTTTTGATGTTCGGTTCTTTGCTCGTACTTGCTTTGTTGGGCTAGGAAAGAGGCAGTGCTGTTGTTTTGTTTTGGAAATTGCTGTTCGAATTGAACTGTTGTGTGGTTTTATTATTGGATATTGTATATTTCTGTTTTTATTTATTATCACATTTAATAATCGATTTTTCCTCAGAAATTTAAATTTTGTATGTGAGAATATTCATACTCTCGGAACAGAAAAATAAAAATTAGACAATTCAATTCAATTCAAGGTGAGAGGAGAAAAGCAAACACAGAAACATTATTGGATTCTCTCACTTTGGAAATATTTTGCAAAGAAGGAATAATGTTATAACATTGGATTTGAAATTTTTTATTGTTAATTAGTTTTCACTCCTTAAGCCACCATCAAAGGGATGATTAAGTCAAAATCCATTAGTTTTATCTTTTTTTTTTTTATTACTCTCTATGATCAAGTAATTAATTAATCATGTGCAAATTAAAAGAGAGAAATAAGTAGGAATGTGATGAGGCAAATAATATAATTTGAGAGTGTTTTGAGGTTAATATGTCGGCATTTTTATGCGGATTTGACTATATATTTTATCTAAAAATTAATAAAAAAAATAAAAATTTACTTTTCAGCAATTTATTAAAAGAGTATATCTTTTTTCTAACATAATTAATTGAATATATTAGAGCCGCACCTCAAGGAATAAGCGAATCTCAAATCCTTAATTAGTTTTTGGAAGACATGTTTACTATTATTATTTCATAATTATGACTGAAGGATCGACCGGGAGAAGCTTTTTATACATTTATCGTTTTTCTCTCGCTTTTTGCAAGTAACCCAATAAAGTAAAGCCCATAGATCAAGCCCATTAAGAATCTCAGGCGGATTTGAAGTCTGATCCGGCCCAAAAGCAAATTTCCAGATTCCTCAAATCGGGGTTGCGCTCCATCGAACATGAGGCAAGGAAGTTAGATTTCGTTTCTTATTCGTTCGCCGAGCTGTACTTGTTGTGCAACTGAAACAAAGAGAGAGCGTAGAGACGAAGGAGACCAATGGCAGCAGAAGATGATGAATTTTACCTTCGATATTATGTTGGACACAAGGGCAAATTCGGTCACGAGTTCCTGGAGTTCGAGTTCCGGCCAGATGGCAAGCTGCGATACGCCAACAACTCCAACTACAAGAACGACACCATGATCCGGAAGGAAGTTTTCCTCAGCCCCGCCGTCCTTAAGGAATGCCGCCGCATCATCGCCGAGAGCGAGGTTTTTCTTCTCTTCATTTATTTATTTATTTTTTTTAATTCAGTATCTTCTATTACAATGCTTTCTCTCTCTTAGGGTTTGCTCTGAGGACTTCCAATTTTCATTGAGCTAATTTTTCTTCTATTTGTTGAAACCTGCGAACAAAATATGGACTTTCGAATCTCGGTTTAGTATTCTGCTCCGAACTAACGGAGCCTAGGGTTTTGGTTTTTGTATTTCTTAGTTTGGGTTCGATGAATTAATATTACTTCTACTGATGAAATCATTGGTCTTTTACTGTTTGTGTTTATTGCTGTCATGAGTTTCAGCGTAATAATAATGTCGCAAACTTTTTCTTGTGAATTCCTTCAACTTGTTTAGATTTGGAGCATCTTATTATATGCATTGACACAGATGTAGAGTAGGTGTGTGTGCTTGCAGTTCGTATTTTAAGGTTTGTGTTGTTTCTGATTTGTTTCAAATGATTGGGTTTGTTAGATCATGAAAGAAGATGATGCCAATTGGCCAGAACCAGACAGGGTTGGGCGACAAGAGCTCGAAATTGTAATGGGAAACGAGCATATCTCCTTCACTACCTCAAAGATTGGGTCACTTGTTGATGTCCAGAGCAGTAAGGATCCTGAAGGGCTTCGTATCTTCTATTACCTTGTTCAGGTCAGCTACTTGCATTTTCATCTATGTTTTTCTCGTTGTTTTCCCTTTTGTTTTATATTGCTAAATGATGGATGTGAAGTTTTTCATGTTCAATACTTTATATTACTTAGTACAAAATAGAAGTAGAGGGTGCGAGTAATTCTTGTTAGAGCGAGCTTTTACACCTGTGAATATAGCATGTAATTAAAGGTTGGATGACATTATCATTGCTTCTCCTAATTCTAAACATGTCAGTTCTTGAACAGAAGATCACCCATATGGTCAATACTTTATTTATGATGCAAATGCTACTTGGTTGGATTATTAGATAAATTGTTGGTGAAATGGGTTATGTCACACTTGGAGTTAAAAATTAATTATACTAATAGCCGTGACTCATAAGCTATGCGTTTAGTAAATGATACGAGAATTTGCTCCTTTATGGAACTGATCATTTGATGGTTTATGTGCATTGTAGAGGATAAGCAAATTAAATTTATGAAACTTAGAGTGGTATTCTTTTCTCACCTGTTAGTTCCTTCTGAGATTGTCATGTTGTTCTGAACTGTGATTCATAGTTGTTGTCTTATGTCATTATTTTCCAGGTAATTGCATGTGTTTGTTTATCTCTCTATATGTATGTGTTTTGGGAGTGTGGAAGTGTAAATGAGTTGTTGCAGATGCCAATGGAAGGATGGTGAACAAAAACAAGCAGATACCAATGGAAAAGCAAGATTCCCATTTAGAGGGCCTTTTGCTTTGAAATTTTTTTAGTCTTATGTTGGTCTTAATATTGTTAATTTATGCCTTGAATGATCTTTCAGCGTGTGAAAATTGGGGGCTTTAGCATTAATGTTGGTTCTTATTGGTGTTGTATTTATTTGCAGGACTTGAAGTGCTTTGTTTTCTCTCTTATCTCACTCCATTTCAAGATCAAGCCTATCTAGAGAACATTATGCCTGGCTTTCCATTTGTATCGAGGGAGTATTTTTGTGTCTGAATTTTGCTTGTAGGATTGATATTTTTAATGAAAATACTTCTTGCTTGTTTGAAACTGTTCGAGGCTGTGTGGAGTTGTATGGCATGTCTACCCCGGTTGAGGGATATGTTAATCGAAAGGGTTGGTAGATTAAAGTTTTACTTTTCTTCAACAAACTAAATTAATGGTGTAAAACATTTTGTTTTCACAAACATTTTGGTAATTGAATATTCTTTGATGTTCGTAATCTGGAAAATTTTATCAAACTTGAGAATGTTTTGCTTCTCTTATTGCTCTTTGAATCAGAATCCAACAGTGGCATCAAACCCGAACTTACCATTAAACCAACTCTACAATATGAACTTATCCGAAAATGGCTAAAAATTTGGAAGTACAAAATAAAATGAGCCTAACTTGTTCTTTTTATCTTAATATGGACTTTTAGAACAACACAAGTTTCTCCCTCTCAAAAATCTCTAATGGACCAAACGTTAAGCCAATTTACAATTTGTGTGTCAGTACTTCGACAACCCAAAAGAAGTATACGAATAAAGACTCTTTTATACTGACTAGTGAGAATTTACACAGGATGTGGATCGGACCACCTTCTCTTTACCTCGGATTTCCACCGGACTTCCCTGAGCTTACCATCTAATCCATAATCTCTTTCCATAACAAGGTTGATTCCCTCATCGGAGTACCACCCAACTCCAATGCAAAGTATGCCATCCTTTTCCACATCAACATATCCTGTGACACCACCTGGCAGCCAAAGGACAGTCACATCCTGCATGTCAATCATCTCCTCCTCCCCGAAGTAAACTGGATTTTCGGGCAAGCTTCTCTTTTTCAAGGTTTCTGTACAAAGGTAGACGTATGGGGCATTATTGCTGTCCTCAGTTACCGTCTCTCCGAATACTGGAGTAGCACTCACCTCAAACACTTTCCAAGACCCAGAAAGCTCTGCTGGCTGGGTTCTTTTCCTCTGAGAAAATGGCTTTAGATCAAACTCCATATCACTGTCCACATCATAGCAGGCATAAAGTTAGTTGCACTGCAAAAGACAACATAGCTATGAAATATCAGTTTGTAGATTTTATCCATCAAGATTATTCAAAGTCACAAATCATGTACATACACTAAATCAAAGTTAATAACCTAAACATGTCAGAGAAATGTTTATTAGATACAGTATTAACCTAAACACCAAACTTATTTTTTATCAATTAGTTTCATTCCAGAAGTTACACCAAGCATCATGTTACATATCCCATACACATTTAGTCCTAAGACCATGTCAAACAGAACAATTAAGAGAAAATTGGAGAGGTTGCCGCTTCAATTCAAAGCTCAGAAGCACGAGAAGATGAAAATGAACCTTTTTTTGCCACTAGTATGATAGGACACAAGGACAATGAATTGTAAAACTGAATTTAACGAATGGGAATAAAGCATGAACACCTTTTGACACGGCTATTTGCAGGGCTGACCCACTGTTCTTCATAAACAGCAACTCTCATTATCTGTATGTCTGAACCTCCATTACTGAATTCTATGGTATGCACAATACGGAGTCTTTTGTGACAACCTTTGACCAAACACTACATAGGAAAACATTAAGAAAGTGACGACCATTTTTCCTCTGATATAGGATACGGAGTTGAATAACTGGCTTGTTGAATTAAAAAATGCTTTATAACACTACGATACCAGGCTGAACTTACTTGCTCAAATTTAAATGTTGGTGTCAGATAATATTCGGATCCATCAACATTACCAACTGGAATATCAACTGGACCCCTAGAATATGATCCATCCTGCCAATCCAGTAACTAGATTAGTATGTAATTGAACTCGTGATCAGAAAAGAACTAGTAAGATTCATGTGTATTAGTAGTCTATATCTGAACGCATTTACCAGTGAAACAACCAACGGCTGAAAATAGAATCAATAGATTGTTTAAAGCAACTCTTCCTTTCATGCTAAACATGAGTTAACGAATAAGCAAACTCTAATATGATTGAGTTTAAAAGCTACACAAACTGACAGCTCTAGATCCCCAAAATAAAATCTATGCATCCATGCTACAATGTTGTCATTGCTGTCCAATGTTCGACACTGGTTGAACTCAGTTTAGGTAGATCATACCTCAAAGAAAACAAGACCTGGTTCATTGTCCATGACATCTTCTTCCAGTAAATCACTTCTTTCAAAGTCAAAAGACTCAAAATCAGGCAAAATATGATTTTGCTTCGCAGGCAATGATGCATTACCACCTCCTCCAACGTGATGTTGTACTTCACCATAAGGATTTAAAGTCACCCAATTGATCTTCCTTCGAATTTGTGATCTCTGTCCTTTAGATGGCAACGGCACTGTCCCAATGCAAGAAAGAGTATAGCAGTCATATAAATTTTCATTCCTACTTCCGATTTCAATGGGTTCCATTTCGGCTGTGATGGGTGAAAATACTGCTCCCACTCCTTTCCATATCCCACTCACACTACTTGCAAATGTATTCCATGCTGGTCTTATTACAGGTTCCTGAAATAAAACGACGAGTTCTATCAGCAATTTATATATAATAATTACCTTTTAGAATTGAAGAAGCCAAATTGAACGTCCAGAGATGAGAATTATAAAGCAAAGCATTTTCTAATTGAAAGCTCGTCCTGTCCTCTTTCAAATGCAAACTAAGCCGATAATAAATAAAATTTCATATCCAGAAAATAAAATAAAATTGGGCATACCTGAGTTTGAAGGACAGTCTCAACCTCCATCAGCATAGTACCGGAGACCATGATTGTACCGCCTTTGTTCCGCTTCCCTCTAACCACTCTCCTCCCTCTTCTCTTCCTTTGCTTCGTTGTCCCCTTTTCTTTCTCCGCAGCTGCTCTGGCCATATCATTATCAATACTCCAGATATTTTCCTGGTTCCCCTTCACTTTCACTCCATCTCTACGGCTGTTGTAGGGTTTACTCTGGCATTGGATTGTGAGTCTTTTAGAGTTCAGTTTTCGGAAATTAGAGGCTAGTGAAAGATTCTGTATGGAAGAGTTGGTTTTGAGGGTGTGGTGGAATCCTAGTTGATGATTGGCAGTGAAAGATGTCTTGCAGAGGTGGAGACAAGGGCCATAAGACTGCATCTTTCTTCTTCTTCTTCAAAGTTCAAGAAAACTGGCAATATTTTCGGTCTCAGATAACAGAATACAGATTCTAGGGGGACAAGGTGAGTGTCATTGCAGAGGTGAGGCCGTAAACTATACATATGGGCTGAAGCCCAAAATACTACTTGGGCCTTAAAAATAGTTTTCAGAAAATTGGACTACTGATACAGAGACTAATCGGGTTAATTTCTTATCTTTTTTAACAAAAAAATACGCTTTATTTAACTAATTGGGGATTTCATTTATTTATTTAAAAAAAAAAATCGCTTTCAAATACTTAAAGGATAATAATTTTTTAAGGTTTGCATGATCAATTATTATTGTCATGTCACGTGCATGCTTGCTTGAGCCAGGAAGAAGAAGCTTGGAAAGGAAATGACAATCGACACGCACACTACATAGAATATTAATAAATAATTAACTAATTTGTTAGTCGGAATGTCGTGGCTTTAAATAAGAGTTAGGACTCGGTTGACCTGAGTGACCTAATTAACGCTGTGGCCATTACTTTCTCTTGTCCAATTCTATACTGATACAAAATGATTGGACTTAATCATGGGCCCCTAGACCAATGGGTTGCACTACAATCTGGCCCACGTAAGTCCTAAAGTATTGGCTAATGACACGTAGCCCTAGTCCTACTTGAGAATAGGGGATGGTGACATACTGACATTGAACTAACTGAGGTTTTCTTTATTTTATTTATTTTCAAGGATAAAAAGATGCAACGTTTGTGTTTCCTTTCGGTAATGCAAACGGAAAAGGTAGGTGGGGATAATAATAATAATAATCTCCTTGGAAAATTTGAAAGCAATCTTGAAAACGTAAATATTAGGGTTAGGGCATTCATTACGTAAAGTTTCTATTAATTTTATTGCGATACATAACAGTATAATAGGATTGACACAATCTATAAGCTAAATCACGAGCTTGCTTTGGACAATGTTCCACCTGGTTCGATAAATTATTATTTTATTTTTAAGGTCCAAGTACCCATATGTGGTGGAATTTCTTGTATCCTCCAATATTACCAAACCCTAATTCCATTTCCTCTGCAAGATCAATAGCTTCTTTTATTTCTTTGTTGGGGTGGAGTGATGGCGACCATAAAGTTGGTAACCACTAATGTTCTCCATCACTGTGTCATATGCTTGGTTGGAACCAAAATCATTCACCACCATTTTACCTAACAATGTCATGCATCATTATGCTCGCATGCTTGCGTCATTATGCATTCAATATTAAAACTTGCGGTCAAAAATAACAAATACAATTCAAAATTGCCTCTCTGGCTTTTGTGGAAAACAATGAAAATGGTCAATTGCGAGTATTCGGTACCCACTCACCAAAATTCACTAACCACGTAATGCTTAAGCTTTCTTTTTCTTTTTTTGTTGAAAAGAAACAGACCCATGCCTTGCGTGTGGACCATGACCCTCATTTGGAGGTGTTATCACGAATGAGCAAGTACACATGATATTGTTGTGGGACCTCTCTTAAATGAACTCTATCCATCATGCCCTTGGTCCACGTTTGCTAACATCCCATGTGACCTTTTTCTCTTTTTCAGAAGGCCAATTTCGTTATCTCAAATTTTATTTCCCTTTTTTATTCAACCCAATTAATGACACTTTCCAATACTGTTTTTTCTTTTTCTAATTATATTTTCATAAAATTATATGCTTACTGTTTTAATAGAATGAGTAATTTTAATTATAAATCCTAAAAATCAAATGTTATATTTCGTCCAATGTGTGTTGTCCCACTAACCATTATTTGTGATGCTATTAATATATAAATACTTTCATATTAAAAAAATAAAATTAATTAGTCGATATTTAAATAATTTAATTTTTCATAATTATAAAAAGGGTTTATTAAAATAAAGAATAACGATGACAACAATTTATTTGAATAACAAATTGAAGGAATTAAAAAAGGGAGTGACTTAAATATATTTTTTCCCTTTTATTGTTAAAATAAAAAATATTTTTTCTGCTATTAAATTACAAAATATTCCTAACCCTAACGGTTAACTCTCATGCCGCAAAGATTTCATTCCCGCACAGAGCACATTTCCAGCAAACGTGGATTAACGCATCCGTTCCCTTGTTTTTGCTTGCCCTCCCGCATCAGTGTTACCCAAAACGAGCAACCAAAGTCAAAAAAAAAAAAAAACCTCTGGTTACCTAATTAAAGGTTTAAAATCCCCATTAATTCTAGATTCTTTTTTTCTGCTCTATATTCTCTCTACAGAGTGAGAAATATCGGTCTCTTCGCTAACAAGCCTCCAAATTGAAAATTCCAGGGAAACTGTGAGAGGAGGACTGTTCTTTCTGTAACTTCAATGGCCACATTGTTTTAGATCTCCAAATTAATGCTTTTGTTTTTCTCCTTCTCCACCATTTTGTGCAAGATATTTACTCATTCTTAAACCGGCTTCGGCAGTATTCGGAGCTCCATTTTGCTTTTGTTGTTCTCTTGAGGCATTTAGTTCACTTTCGTTTGACTAAACTGAACGAACGAGGATCGTCCATTCTCTGTTCTGCTGTATTTTTCAGTCTCAAATTTCTTGCCGGCTCCGATCCAGATTTAGTACCGATTGGGTCGGCATTTTCGGGTTTAGCAGTGATTTGGCCCTTTGGATTCTCGGAGTTTGGAGAACGAATTCCCAGTGGGCTTTGATATTATTTAGGTCAGATTAACTTTCAACTTAAATGCATTTGATTTTTTTTTTTCCTTATTGGATTCTGATAAGGTTTCCTTTTCAGCTGTGTGGATTTTGGAGGAGGAATTTTTAAGGGTTTCTGAAATGATAAAGTGGATATAGAGAATTGTCGAGACAGAGAGAGAGAAGAGGGCAAAATGGATGACAGAGGCGGCTCATTTGTCGCTGTCAGGAGGATATCTCAAGGTCTCGAACGAGGCAGTAGCACCTGCCATTCAACGTCTGGTACTGTATTGAATTCCTCTTTCTATTTCTATCTCCCACATCTTCTAATAGCGTCCATTTTGCCCTGTCAAAAACTAGCATTCCTCTGTCTCTGAACAGCGAATTATTTTATTTTCTTCCTTTTTGAATTTCGATTACGTGAATTGAGATCATGGTATGTATGATTAGGTTTCAATAATCGAAATCCAGGCTAGCTTCATGTTTGCTGATATACAACAATGTTTTGGTAGGTGAGCTTGTTGCAAGTATCGATGTCTACCATTCGATTTTTCTTTTTTTCATTTTTTTGTCCCCGTGTTCTTTTCTGAAAGTGTCTGGAATCTGGATGGATGTCTTATTTTGCATACGCTTTTAATTGGGTTAATCAATTTAAGCTTTTAACTTTCGCTTACTCCAGTTTATTGTGATTGTGAAACTGAAGAATGTTCAAGTTGACATCTCATTACTCTCACATTTTTCCTTGAGCCGTTTTTGTTAACTTTCTGTGGTTGCTTATATAGTACTCTTTCGCACTACTTATGAATGTGGTTGTGAAGAAATATTATTGAATATTTAGTTGATTCTGCTTTGATATGATGATCTCCTGTGAGTTTGCTTTCCTTCATTTAGAATTGTGAAGGAATTTGTGCATGAAAGTTGAATGTGAA
This sequence comes from Jatropha podagrica, assembly GCA_947857235.1. Taxonomy (NCBI): domain Eukaryota; kingdom Viridiplantae; phylum Streptophyta; class Magnoliopsida; order Malpighiales; family Euphorbiaceae; genus Jatropha; species Jatropha podagrica. Next base: position 111,295 of record CANUEP010104470.1, read on the forward strand.
GCATGCTTTCCATTGTCATTTTTCTTCTTGCGTTTTGAGAAAAGTGGGGGGGGGGGGGGGGGGGTTGGGGGGATTAATAAAAATTGAGTCAACAATTAATAATGGAAATGGCCTTTCTTGTTTCAGTATAACTACCATTTAGAAACTTTGTTTTCATTAGCAAAAGTTCCATTTTGTTACAGCTGAAGTTGTGGCAGGATCAGCAGCATGGCTTGGTCGCGGCCTTTCTTGTGTGTGTGCACAAAGAAGAGAGAATGATGCTCGTCCTTCATTTGATTTAACCCCTGCCCAGGTGTCATTTATATGATAGTATTAATTTGCAGCTATTTTTCTTTCCTTTTGAGTCTCTATGCTGCAGATGAAGAACCTAATTGAGAGATCCCCCCAGAATAATTATTTCTTGAACTCTTGATTCTGCCTGTATCTATAATTCAATATGCCGAATCAGCACTGTTTATCGAAAACTGTACCATTTTTTTTCTTTTCAAGTAAACATTTTTATTATTTTTCATGTCTATCTTTAGATTACCATCTCTCTTTGGTTATAACCAGTGATTGTATAAATCATGCCAATTAAATTATTGTTTCTTTTTCTTCTTTGTGTTGTCAGGAAGAATGCTTGCAGAGGCTACAAAGTCGTATAGATGTTGCATATGATAGTTCAATCCCCGAGCATCAGGTACAACTTCTATTACAGTTATAAGTAATATATCAAAACTGATGCCAAATGGCATTAATGTAACAAAAAAAATTGCATGTTTGCGAGATTTGTCTTATTTTACAAGTTTCTCAAACATACATATAATTAGATCACCGTTTTTGTAATGTGAAGGCTTCCTGATTTTACCATCCTGTACTATTGCTACATTTACTCTAGGAAGCTTTGAGGGCTCTATGGAATGCTGCATTTCCTGAAGAAGAACTTCGTGGTTTGATATCTGAGCAGTGGAAGGAAATGGGTTGGCAAGGAAAGGACCCATCAACAGATTTTAGGTGGACCAGCAGAACTTTGTTTATTCCATTTTCATTCCTCTATTATTTCTTTGTTACATTTAATGGTGTTGGTTTATCTTTCAGGGGTGGTGGTTTTATATCATTGGAGAACTTGCTGTTCTTTGCTAAGAATTTCCCGGTGCGCATTGTTTTCATGCCTTTCATTAGCTTCTTCTCTCTCCGAGTACCTGTCTTCCTTATATGCTTTGAGATCCTGGATGAGCTTTCCAAATTGCATGTTTGATACTGTGTGAGCATAAATAGAACATGGTACTAATTGGCGGTACTCTATAAAGTACAAGCAGTTCCCTTCTGTTTTGCTTTCTTTTTTGTGGCCTCCCTTGAATAGTTCAGCTAATGTTGACTTGATTGCATGAACTGTGACACCACACATTGAGTGAGTTATGCAGCAGATCTGTTTTTCTGATATATGCAACAATGCTGGGATGTGTTAATAAACACCATAATTTCCTTATTTCCAACTTCCCTGTGCTTGCTTGAGATATATGTGCGAATAAAAGGCCTTTCTGTTTGTCACTATTTTGCTTTTGGTTTGCAACAGTTTTCATCCTGTGAAAAATTTTCATTTTGAAGTTGAATAAATTTTCAGTTGCTTGACCTTCCAATGCAGAAATCATTCCAGGACCTTCTTCAAAAGCGAGAAGGTGACCGATCAGTATGGGAATACCCATTTGCTGTAGCTGGTGTGAACATCACATTCATGCTCATTCAGATGCTTGATCTTGAAGCAGGTTATTTCTTAATACAACAAAACCTCTTTAATTTTGGTTATATCCAGAACACTATCTTGACGGAACTAATGCCTGTTCAAATAAGTGTTGCCTGTCATATGTTCCATGGTAGTTAATTTTCTTTTTATATCTTTGACTTTAATTGTAGCAATTGGATCGTTTAGAAGATAGAAAATGTCAGGATGTCCTGAAGGATTTTTCATGTTAGACTTCTTAAAAAAATTTGAACTCTATTAAGTTCGATTTCGTTCTTTAATAGCTATCGTGCGTCTATTGGGTCAGTAGCCTAATCTCCTGCATCCCCCTATTTTTTGAAATTTCCTGATAAATCCAGAGCATACCTTGTGCTGAAACTTGATTTTTGTGGCTAATAAACTGTGTGCCTCAATTCTACAGTCAAGCCAAGAACAATGGTGGGGGCAATTTTCTTGAAGTTCCTATCAGGTATTATTGAGCACCTGTTGGTTATCAAAACTTCATAATGAATGTGAAAAAAAAAGAGGAAAATCTTTGTTCTTTCTGGATATATTTTTTGTTTATGCAACAAGTAGAAATTTTGAGCCCTTTTTAATTAGCTGTCATTTAATTACATTGAAATCATCTGTTTCAAGGTTTTCTTTAATTTAAGTATATTTGCTTTGCCTTGACAGAGAATGAATCGGCATTTGACCTTCTTTACTGCATCACATTCAAGATGATGGATCACCAATGGCTTACCATGCATGCATCATATATGGACTTCAATGTATGTGTCTTTCCATAAGGTTTCTTGTAGAAATAAGTGAAGTTTTGCGTGAATTGTCCTTTCTCTGTGTATCATGAATCTGAGATTGATCCATGGACTCACAAAAGAAAGGGGAATTTGGTTTTAATTATGAGGGATTTTAGTGCATGGTATGATGGTTTTTTGAACTCGCAGCTGTCATAGAAGAATATTGGTTTAGTTTCATGAACAATTGCAAAATGCTTATATTTTTGCTATTTATCATCTTTGATATGTTTGTCCAGACGGTTATGAAGTCCACACGCCGTCAGCTTGAAAGGGAGCTTCTGCTTGAGGACATAACGCGGATAGAAGACTTGCCCTCTTACAGCCTTCTTACACGATAGGATAGCAGCTGGAGAATTAACTGTTGTAACATCGGGTTTTGTGTGAACAGGAGGAACATTTTCTTCTTTTTCTTTTTTAGGTTCTGCCAACTCCTCTTATCTCTTGTGGTTAGATGGTTTGTGCATGATATGATGCCTCTCTTTATAACTTCACTTGAAGCAACGTCTTCAAAGTTCTATTCAGTCATAGAAGTGGGCGGTTTGAGTTCCTTGTACTGGAAAAAGAGGAAAGGTCTCCGAGTTTGCAAGGAGGAACCATTGTTATAAGCGCGAATGGATTTAGGATCCAAATACAGCAGCCCAATTATCGCATTGTGTGGAAGACCAAGACTGCAGTGAGTTACAATGATCCTGTAGATCACGGTAGCTAGATTGGATTATTTATTTCCAATTGTAAGAAAGTCTGACTGGAATTCAGGCGCAGATTTCTTATTGAGTGTTTCTCACCCCCATTTTATGACAATTGGTCTAAGCACCTCGACTGAATCCGTAAAACCAGGATAACAATTAGTCTAGTTGATAAACTCTATAACTTGAATTCTTCCAAATGTGAAATTTAACTGGCCAGTGGAACCAAACATTGTCTTTTAAGTTCGAAACGTAAGTTCCAGAAAAAACACAATTGAAGCACAGAATTGAGAGATTGATTTGCCTAAGACCCTTAAAATCACTTATTGCCCGCTCTATCATGAAATACTAGTTCAGAGCGAGAACGAATTTCGCCATTGCACATTTTTAACCTACTTTTCGTCAACGGAAAGAAATCAATAAAAGTTGATTTTCATTTATTTTCCTCGCCCCTTTTTTAAGCCCCTTTTACTCATACATCAATTAATCGATTCCATGAGCAGACAGCCTTATAAGAATAATTACCATAATTAGACGAAATTGACTAGCGAGCCATTCCATTTCAAACGAAGAAATATTATATAAATCGGTTCAAACCGACCCAGGCTCGATACGCAAAGAGGAGCATAAAATGCACAATAATTATCCGACATTGGCATCTCAGATCCCTTAACAAGAGGGACGCTGTTGCTAGTTATAAATATAGAAGTCAAAATTCACAAACAAGCAGACATTAAAAATTAGACAGGTGCAATGACTGGCTGCAAACGACAGCTCTACCCCCACCAAAAGTCTATTCATAAATCCAGGGGTGAAGGCTGCTTTCCCAGCTAACAGGTCCTTCGGGAAACCAAAGGGCAATTTCCTTCCTACCGCTCTCGACTGAGTCGCTTCCATGAATGACATTCCTGCAAAAAGCAAGAAATTTCTCTAGTCAGAGACTCTGTTGGTCCAAAAAAATAGCATTGAATATAATTTGTACACTCTTTAATCCATTCAAAGGCCAAATATGAAAGAATCTGAATTGAAATCAATATCTTGTAGTAATAGATGATATTACCAAAATTTTTCACACAATTTTCCAATTGAAAATACAACATTAGGGTATCAGAATTCATAAATTCCAACAAACAAAAAATATAGATCCAATCAAGACTTGCACAATATACCCATCTTGCAAAATTCACAACAGAATAATCCCTGAAACCACGATCACAATAAATCCTAGTAATAAAAAATCAAAATCTTTATTTTGAGAAAGGTGTAATTCCCACTCATGGGTTATTTTGCTTGTAACTTTAATTTCCGAAACAGGAGCAGGAACCATATTAATGTCATGAGCAATAAATCAGATGTCTAGTTAATGAAATGCCAGCAGACAAGAAACAGATTACCTTCCAATGTCAATTGCATAGTCTCCACGGATAGTTCCAGGAGCTGATTCAGCAGGGTTAGTAGCTCCAATAATCTTTCGGCCAGTGGTTACAACATTCTTTCCCTCCCAAACCATAGCAACAACAGGACCAGAGATAATGTACTCAACAAGTCCATTGAAAAATGGCTTTGCAGAAAGGTCCGCATAGTGTCTCTCAGCAAAAGAGCGGTCCACAGTAATTAGCTTCAAACCTAAATTAAAATAAGATTAAAAACGTATTTTATCTCTTTTGGAATAAAGTACCAAATCAAACAAACTAATAACTCAATTACGGTAAGAAAAAATAGCAACACAGCACATAGACATGTCAGAACAAACTATTTAGTGTGAAGGAAAAAGTTAATTACCCTTGAGGGAGAAACCCTTTTTCTCAAATCTGCCGATGATTTCACCAACCTGAAACCAAAACAAAATCTTTCAGTACATTGACCTCGATGGCTCCGACCAACGATCTAACTCAGACAAAAAAAAAAGTGCCGATATTTTTTTTTTTTACAAGCAAATATAAGTGAATAAAAACAATCTAAGTACTTTATATGGTTTGTATGATCTGCCTAAGCATTGTTTGAAGTAAGATTTCCAAGATCAGATCGATTGAAAAGTCAGTCTATGAGCTTGCCAACCCAAAAATATATTCTGCTTTGTGTGTGCGTTATAATATAAAGATAAAAACTTGGTAGGAAAAATTGAAAGGCTAAAAACTGACTGATAATAAAACTTAGAGAGAAAGCAAGGTGATGCATGCGAACTTACAAGACCTCTCTGGACCCCATCGGGCTTGATCATGATGAAGGTTTGCTCCATTTGAACTTTGTGCTTTTAGCTTTGAGTTCGAGGTGCGAGTATCTAGAGGTCAGCAACGGTGAGATTGGGCGTGAGAGTGAGATTTTATATGGACAAAGAAACCCTAATTCCAAAGAATATTCCAAAGGAAATTCTTTAATTGCGTTTTTATCAGGCGGCTCATTTTAATATTCTCAGTCAATAAAGCCCATATTAGACATCCGTGATCAAATGGTTGTGGACCATTTGGTTACAGGCCTCAATGCTTTTGGGCTTATTACCTCATTGTGAGTTGGGTTCTGGTCCTCCTTCACCCGGCCCAATATAACACTAAATCCAATATTCTACACTGAATTTGGGTGGTCTTGTCCGGTTTCAATTCTGATTTCTTAAATTCGGAAGAAAAATAAATATTTGGTTTTGCTGGATGGTGAATTTAAATTTTTTATGCTTTTCCATATGTTCCATAAATTTTACTTGTAAGATTAGGAATTCAAAAATTAAAATTATTATTATTAAAAATATTTTAAATTATTTAAATATTATCATTGAAGCATGAAGCGCGAACATTGCTTGAAAGAGAAAAAAATATTTTATAGAAAAACTTTAAAATTGAGAGATCTGAATTTGATATAAAATATGTAGATTTTAGCGAATTGATGAATTTAGTTTATGTTAACGAATATGGATAAACCATAATCTCATTCTAAAAGAGGAAAAAAAAAAGTGTCATTTGAAATAAGTTATCCACCAACCAAAACTTTAATCTTAAAATCTGTGAAAAGCCGGCAGCTTGCATGTCTAATACTAAGTATGGGCAAAGCATATTTCGATTTTCGACCCACTTGATTAATTCTGAATTATTCTCATTACTGGTAGTGATTGATAGAAAGATGGATGATGATTGATGAACTCTTAATTATTCTATATGCATACATTATTAAGTTGCGATTAAGTACTAATTAATGATTATAAACTTACCAGAAACTGAAAATCTAAAATGGGATCCGTTGGGGAAAGTAGTTGAGGACTGTGAAGGCTTACCTGTAAGAACAAGCTCTGTAATAAGAACAACTGGACAAAGGTTTTAAGAGACAAAGTGGGATCCACCAAATATCTGATGCCTCACTCTACCATCATGAAATTTGGAAGATTTAAGATGTCATCATAGTTGCATGGAATTCAGCACATACTGCCTTTGGGTTTTGGCTTCTCTCTCTCTCAGAGGTATAATTTTTATTTTAATATTTTTTATTATTAATTATTACACTTTTGAACTTAAAATTTAGAAATGATGAAAATGTCGGATCCGTAGGTAAGCACGCAGTCGGTATTTTAGCTAATAAGCTATATAGTCCCCCACACCACACCCTACCCTCTCTCTTTGTGCTTCAAATTATATTATTCTTCTACACTTTCGAAGGCTCTTATGAGACTATTTTCAATCTCAAGAAATTGCAGGCCATAGTGGGAATAGTATGAGTATGTATATATCTTCGTTCACGTTAAATACTGGCAGTAGAGAATAGAATTTTTTTTTTTTTTTGTTATATGCTTACAGACGGTAACAAAAGGGGAGAACGTGGGAATTATTATTTTCCTACATCTAGAAAGACGGTGCAAGTCATATCCAATGGTTGAGCTGACACGTTTTGCAATTATTATTGGGTACAGAAGCAGTCACTCAAACTTGTCACCCATTTCTGTTTCTTTTCACCTCTCTGTATATGTCTGGATTAGTATCAATCGCTTCGCTAGATCATCATCAAACTCCTCCTCTTGTTACATAGTGAATTGGAATATTAAGTCACCTAATAAGCATTAATTGGACGTTGTGGCCTACATTCCAAAGTTATATGTAAGGCCTTAACTATTCATTTCTGAAAATTCAACAGTCGGTAACTAACTAGCATATATTAGTCTAAGAAAAATTTCCAAGTTTCTGGGTACGGTTGGCAGTCAGTATAGCGAAAGAATTCTTTTTTTTTTTTTTTTATTTTACTTGAATTAATTTACTGCAACCGCAAGTACAGAAATCGTGAAGACAGTACTTGATATTGAGAAAATGCAGATTCCCATTGGAGCTAGGTTCACAATTGACGCTGATTCCATTCGATTTTCCGTAAAATGAACCCATAATAAGATTCAAACTTATGTACCCATTTTTCCCCTTGTCCGCTCAACAGGTTCACAGCAATAACCTATCTTTCGCTATTTCTATAGATATTTTCCAACTCAAACAGTTATTTCGGCAGATATATACATTTGCTGAGTTGGGTGAGAAATCTTTTTGATTGTATGTTTGTTTCGTAGCGTCTTATCCTATTATCATTACATGGGATTATAAAACAAATTAAATGATCTGCAATTGCTTTAACCGTCCAAATAAAGAACCAATCTTATCAGAAAATGAACGGTGCTTTTTTTGGTTTCATCTGTAAGCATCCATCGTTTACTATTCATTCAAGAACCTGCAGATATATATATATCTATAAGAATTACAGATGATAAGAGAAAAAGGGAGAAAGAGATCAGAAACCATTTAAAATTTATACCCTAATACAGGTAAAAAGAGATGCATTACGTACAAGTTGATGCTACATATATGTAGCTCAAAACTTTTTCATGGACGTTCTTTTTAATTTTCTGGTGTAAGTTTAGCAAGGAATACCAGAGAGTTGTTGGTGTTGGTATTGTGGGGGAAGTTGGGGAGGTCTTTTCAAGGGAAGAAAGGAGACGCTGTGAATGAAGTAATAATAGACTATAACAAGCGAGAGCGATTGGAAGGCCAAGGAAGAGATCAACAATCATAATTTTCATTTTCATTTTCTTTAGTTATTTTTGCAGGGAACTGGACATTTATATAGGATTGAACTTTCCTGAGTACCCAAACCAATCAAACAGCAATGGAACAGTAAGAAATTAAGGAGATAAAAGGAAAATATTTTATACCAAACAAAATAGTGATAATTATAATTAATTACTGATAATTATATATATATATATATATATATATATATATTGGAATTCGATTTGGCAGGATTTGAGAGGCTTTCTACCTCTATCATTTCCAATCTTTCAATTTCTGTCTGCGTCGACATTTTGACATATTTAGATGCAAGTTTTATGTAAATGTACCCCACCACTCATTGCTTGCCAAGACTTTTTATTTACTAACTTCTTCCTTTGCTATCTCACCACCAATTACTACCGCCACTATGATATCAAAACAAAACAAAACAAGAACAACCACTTAGAAGTTAGAAGTGGAGCATTTAGTTTTTTTTTTTTTTTAATTTAATTTATGAATTTCACTATATATTAGAAAATTATTAAAGGTGAAACTCAATTTTTAGGAATTTTATGATTATTTGAATTCAAATCGGAATATTTTACACATCTTCGCTATGGAAGGAAACATAGAGGAGCTACCCCAAGCATAGATACAAGTTGACACACAATCAAAACCCTAATTCCAACTGTATATACCAATGTTTTGGCGTTAATTAACCATATGTAATTTGGGGTTTTGCTAGCTAGAAAGAAGAGAAATTTGTAATTGTAGTCATGTCTTGTTTGCTGATGGGTACATTTTAATTATTTTGTCTATGTGTTTTCCTCATTCCTTCCACTACGAGGTCAATCTACACTTCATCCAATTAATGCAATACACAAGCAAATGCGAATTTAAGCTGGGAGGAACACCTGAATACGTGAATAACATGTTACATGTTTACATTAATTAAACAAATAATAAATAAAACTTAGGGTTAAGGTTAGGTTAGGTTGGGTCTATTGACTCTGGTTTAAGACCTGAACTTATTAATAAATAAAACCTAAATTGCTGATAAAAAAAAATCCCCCCTCTAGAACTTACGGGCATTTTAAATAAATTTTTTTCTAGTACAAAACAAAATATTCCCTTAATAATTTGGCAGTACTGTGCTCCTGTGGTTGTGTATGTATGTGGGTAAGACTAAGAGAAACAGAAAGAAACTGTGCAAGTCCTTTATTTTGTGTACACAATAATCCTAAGAAGAGATGAGTAAGAATAATTTCCTGGAAACATTCCATTCGACGTTTACTTGTTGACCAGAGACTCTATTCCAGGAATCATCAGTGTGCAACACAAGCGCAGTTTCTTTCTTTCTACAACGGCGCTCCCAATCGCCGATATGCACTTGGCCCTATAATAACAAGTACAGATCCATCCAAGCTCATCAACACCAACAAAATTCTAAATCTAAATATGGAAGGAGGAGAAAGAGAAGTTGCAAGTTATGAGCTGCAAGTCTCTTTTTCCACAACACAAGCAATTCATGAGATGGGATTTGTACAATTTGAAGAAAACCAAGTTTTCAGCTTTTTGGCTCCCTCAAATTCACACCAATCTTCTCAAATATCTCAACCTCTCAATACAACAACCACCGCCAATAACCATATTGGGTTTAGTAGCCATAGCGACCAGGTTTGTTAGATTCCTTGAAAAACTTCTGATAAAGATCGAAGTTAGGGTAGTTTAATTTTCTTGGTACTTTGTTACGAGTCATTTTAAGTCAATCTCTTGTACTTAATCGAAAATCTTTACTAGGTACGAACATTGGATCCAAAGGCTACAATTGAAGAGAACTGCACTGCTTCTGGCGCTAACGATGGCAACAATTCTTGGTATTCTTCTTCATTTGTTTACTTTTTATGGGAATTTTCTCTTTTCTCCTTCTATTTTTATCAAACATGCACGCATACAAACAAACAATATCCAAGAAAATATTGAAGGTATAAATTCAAAAGAATGAGATCTACCCACATGTGAAAGGGATGGCTTCTTTTTGTCTACAGTGTACTTTTGTACAGCAACTGATATGCTCTCTTTCTCGCGTGGGTTGTAAGTATCTTGACACATAAGAGTCTTGATACACATTGATACTCAGATCCACCAGTCCATCAACAGATCTACCTTTTTCGTTTGTCTTCAGAAACTAAAAAAACTTAATAGGGTTTGAAATTTTTGGTAGGTGGAGGAACTCGTCTTCCTCAGAGAAGAACAAAGTGAAAGTAAGGAGAAAGCTTAGGGAACCCAGATTCTGTTTTCAAACAAGAAGCGATGTAGATGTTCTTGATGACGGTTACAAGTGGAGAAAATATGGCCAGAAAGTTGTCAAAAATAGCCTTCATCCAAGGTATAACAATAATCTTAATTTGCAATGCCTGCTCTTAAATTTATTTACTTATATCTGTGTATGCGTGCCAATAAATTATCTCAGATCAGATTTCATGCAATGTTTTCGTAATTTAATTAGGCGAATGATCTTTTTTAAATATCTTATTCTTCCTATCAAAGTACGAGCTTACATGCAGGCTTAATAATAATGAGAAAATCTACAAGCTCTTGTAAGCAATGATGCATAATAATTTCATTCAAAGTTGCTACTAAGTAGATGAGAATATTGAAGTACACTGTGTCAGCCATTTCAGGCTTCTTTAAATCATTGGTAGGAGTGTCAGGAGAGAAAGAAACAGTTATTAGACACTTCAAATACAAAACAATTCTTTGGCAAACTCAGTTTTCTTCTGTTGCATAAACCTTATTGGATGTGTTAAAGTTATTGGACCCTTCAGCACAAACTTATTGATTAATGAGTACATAGGTAAAAGAGAGAATGGTTAGTTACAGAGAAGAGAAAATTTGGCAATGGAGGACTGTTTCATCGGTTTCATTGAGAAAAGTATAAAAAAACACCATTACCTGGAGATATGGACTACTCTCAAAAGAAACATCTTATATGAGAAAATGGAAATTTATAATGTATTGTTTAATTTATAAACTGAAGTCTGGAAAGAAAAAAAAATTCTCCCAAATGAAAATTGATGTTAACTATGAAAAACCAAATATTGACGTTAATGCAAACATTTTGGAGCATAAGATGCCCAAATATAATGGACAGAAATTCCAATGGAGAGTTAGAACTTATAATTGTGAAATATTAAAAATTCCATATTAAAGTATTTAATCCAAGAATATTAGTCAGTGAGATACAATTCTATTATATATATATATATTTCCATCTTCTTCACTATAATATTATATATTTCCAGTATCAACATCTTATCTTTCTAATAGTTTTTCTTTTTAGTGAAAATTGAAAATTATATTTTAGAGCTCACTAAAGTTTTGTAGAGTGGCATTAAGTCCCTGTTTCATCGTACTCTAGTTCTTTCACAAGCATAGCTGATTTCATTTATGGGAAGTATTTTAGAGCTCTTCAATAAGTTTTAAAGCTGTATCTTGCAGGTGATGTGAATTTGGTCCACCTACAGAAAACCAATTGATTTTAAGTCCTTTAGCTATTTGTTATTAATTGATACGAAATCCACGGCATATTAACTTGTTGCTAACTGATAAACTTGATACAAACTTAAATTAACGGTCAAATGTTTTCTATTTATTTATCGGCAGGAGTTACTACCGGTGCACCCACAGCAATTGTCGAGTGAAGAAGAGGGTTGAAAGATTATCAGAGGATTGTCGAATGGTGATAACAACCTATGAAGGTAGACACAATCACTCCCCATGTGATGACTCAAATTCATCTGAACATGAATGCTTTACCTCTTTCTGATACTTTTTAATTATTAATTATTTAATTAGGCAAGACAAAACGATTAATGTTGTAATTAACATAATGTATGAGGTTGTGACAATATTTGTCTTAATCATTTTATAGCTTTTTGTTTCTCATATTTTTAGAGATAAATCAATTCATTTTATGAAGCAAGTCTTACAGTTATATATGAAAATACTCATTCCATGTTTAACGAGAGAACTGTTTTACAAGTTTTTGGTTTTCGAGGACAGGAAAACTGTTTTCTTTATCCATTGCACATGCTCCTAATGGACGTATTAGGCAAGCCAAGCAGCTTTATGCTTATTCCTTGCACAGAAAAACCAGTATCAACTGGACCCGGCAAGAATGATTACTAAAAGTGCAGCCTTTTAAGATGCATGTCAAAAGAACCAGTTATAGAAAAACCCACAAAAGCTTCTCCTTTTGTTCTTTTGGTACAATTTTCTATTTGGTCATAAGGATGGCTCATATATCCTTAGTTGTAAATGCCCAAAGAAAAGTGTCAGATTTCAACGGACCTGAATGTGGTAGACCTGCTGACTGCTGATCAAACATAAGAAGATATGGTTGTGGTTTTAGGTTTTTTTCCTTTTTCTTTCTGTATTTTGTAAAGAATACTGTTGATGAGTCTTCAATCCAAAAAGAAGGTTTCATCTGTTTCGTTTATACTATATATATATAGGTCTTTCAACGGAATAAGGGAGAGAAGAGTGGGAAACAAAGGATGATAATTGTTGTTTCAGGATTTTTCAAATAAATAGGAGAATATTCAGATCGAAGGATACTTTTATACGGGTATTCGGCTTTTGCAAATTCAGTCGCTAAATGGTTCAGTTTTAGGGTCTTGTGGATATGGGTTCTTTTAATCCACTGAGAGAACTGGAAGCCGTAGGAGGCAGCACGGCAAGAAGAAAACCATGTTTTGCTGCGTAACGTAAATCTTTTTTGGGCTTCGGTAATGCCATATTTAGCACCAGTTTTAAAATTTTAGGCCCAGCATACCTAACTAAAGTAGTAGATTAAGCTTGAGTTTGGACTCGGGTAACGAATCACCTGGGCCCAACTTGTTCGTGGACAAGAGAAACTTTCTGTCTTTGATTAATTAAAAAACCCCAAAGGGAAAATCGTAAAAACATTTTTGATTAAAGAAAAAAAAAAAAAAAAAAAAACATGAAGAGCCAAACATTGAATAGATTGCAAAATAAACTTATGTTATTAATATATTGGGCAGCTGTCTCCCCATACCCAAAGCCCTAGACATCCCAAAAATTGCATAGATGCAATGGTTTAAAACATTGTTATATTTAGAAGCAATAACCAGAAAGTCAAAAGGCCGCCGGTATGAAATTGCTGAACTCCACTTCCAAAACCACAGTACTAATAATAAACCATACATAGTTTTCTTGAATTGATTCATTACAAACTTGATTTACATAAGGTTAATCATAACAGCCTAATGGCTTTGGCTCAAGGAATATTATTGCAACAGTTGGAGAGGCTCTAGGAAATGTCATTATTGTCAATGCCTTAACTATTATTTCTATTGGTTTCTCTGGTTTCATGGACCACGTAATAGTTATTTTTTCGAGTACCAGTCCATTTTTCAGTAAAAACTTTATAAATTCAAGTCCATTATCATGACCTTCAAAGTTGCTAATCTCAATTGTCTCGAGATGATACGCCAAACATGCAACAGCCTCATCCTCCGGTTCCCACTTACCCTTCCAATGAATCCAACCAGATGTCTACAGGCAAAAGGGCAAAACTTTAGTTTGCAGAGATAAAAACATACAGACTAATCTTGACAATTCAGGCAACCATGCAATAGTTCCACCAGCCAACAAATTATATCTAGAATCATACATCACATTACCCAAAAGGCGTGTGCATTTCTGGGAAAACCACATTGTGAGGGGTAAAAGACGAAAAAAAAGAAAAAAAGAAAAAAGTAAGTGAACTTCTTCAAAGCTGCAGCATCAAGGGTACAATGATGTGATTCAAGAATTAAACTGCCAATTGCAGCTGCTTGTGCAAGTTGTTTGATCCAAATATGCAAATGCTTTGATGATTGCATTTTGTCTGACAGAAGTTCTTATAGGATTAACTGTCAAGCCAGCCAATTAAATGAACAACTCCGATATTGATAATGTTAATATACTCCAGTACTAATCATAATATAATAATTACAAGATTATATAACTTGATTCTCTATGATAACTAACAAAGTGCCGTTTATTTAAGACACGTTCTTTAGTCATATGATGAAGAAAATTGATTGAAATGAACGCTTCAAATAATGTTGGGAAGAGTAGTGTCAATATTTAAAGGTAGTCTAAGTAAATAACTTCATAAATTACTCAAGAGTAATGTTTAATATCAGATAGAACTTCAGAGTACAAAATGCAGAGAAGTCACTGGCAAGCCCTATAGCAATAGTTGCATTTGGTGATATCCCAAAAAAAAAAAAAAAAAAAAAAAAAAAAAAAAAGAGGTAAGAATCATACCATAAAATCAACATGAAGGGCCTTCAGATTTGGCGAGTTCTTGAGTAAATGAATGATTACTTGCAGATGGCGCTTATCAGCATCAGCGTACATCTTGAGGTGCTTCAGATTACAAAATGGAGCAGGGAAACATACTGGTTCACTAAGTATATAGAACAGAAGCTGCAGGCAGGATAAGAAAATTAATCAGAGAACCTTAACGCACGGTATATACAACTAAAAAGCCAATCGCATACCTCCAAGAAAATGATGGACAGTTTCATAACTTGTACATTATAGAATCCTCCTATGAATTTACACATAAGATTACCAAGTCCTTTCAACGACCCCTTTTCAAAACCCTTCACCAAATGTATATACACATTAACTATACACACTGGGTCTTGCAAAATATAGTCACGAGCCACAGGACCTCTGTAGCTGAATGATATGAGGTTTGGAGCGAAGATTTTAAGTACCGTCTGTCGTAAACCATCACTACCAGCATCGTCCAACTCAAGATTTTCTATAGTTAAAGTCTTTAGTCTTGTTGCATAAATGTCAAGCACCTTGATATTGTCGTACACGCACCTCTCCAAAACCAAATTCTCAAGAAGTGGGCAGCCCGAAAAAAGTAGCCTAGCCAAACCCTCGTTCAAAAATCTCAAGGAAACAAGATGCAGCGAAGTGAGCTTATCAAAAACCATTGTCTTGGGGATTTCAAGGACGTGGTTGAACAACTTCAACTTTAGTGCCGTCAAATATTTAGAGGAACCAACACTATGAGGCAACAGGAATGCCCCTTCAGGGCATAAAGACAAATCAAGCTCACGAACATTATGACTAATTACAACAGGAATCCACTTATCGACCCATTTATTGCAGAAATTAAAACTGGAAAGACGGAATCTTTTAATATCACTCCCATCTCTAAAAGACAAAACACAAGTAACAAAGTTGGTGAATTTCTCAATGAACTCACGTTGGTACCAAAATTTCAAATGACGTGACCAAAAATAACAGTGATCAAACTCAAGATAACCTAATGACGTCCACAAGTACCTCCATCGCTTAGACAATACGCTGGTCTTGACGGCATCGACAGTTTGTAGAAACGAGAGTATTAGATGAAGGATTGCATCAGGCAGATTACTGATTCTGTCAAAAGCACCTTCAGATTGTTTACGGGATTTACGGTTTTTCATAGGATGATTATCTGGATTCTTCGTTTCCATGGCTTAAGACATGACATTTGCTGGTTGGAGCATTTTGTCAAACATGTAGTGTACAAAAACAGTATTTGGTAACTGACACTAGTCTAGCCAGGAAATGACAATTGGGTTTTGTTTTGAGATAATAGAAAAATGTATCAGAAGAAGACTGTTGTCCGAACTGAAACTGAGTTGCAATGCATTATGAACTTTTGTTGTCGGCACAAGGCAGAACTGACAATCCAGTAACCATCAGAGGATGGCCACGTAGATTTCAGAATCTAACACTTGTAACGGTCGACTCAATGTGGCTCTGTTTGTGAGGTTTAAAAACAACAAAGCCTAAAAAGTCGGTTCCTTCGGCTAGTTGAAGTGAAATCGGAAAAGGGCGAGAGAAAGTACTAGTTTGCAGAGCTTCGTGGCCTTCTGTTTTATTGGAAGGGCACAAATTGTACCGTAGGGTTAACTGCCCCGTGATAGGGATACACGCTACAATTTTTATTTTATATATGCAATGAATACTCTCTCTTGGGCCAGACCTTTTACACTACGGCTCGGCTCAAGTCAATGTAGGCCTGTCTCCGAGATCATTATTGGGCTGCTGTCAGGTTTATGTTACACCTCAACAGAGAAAGCATTCTCTGTCCGTGGTTGTGGCGTTGACGTGGAAGGGCGTCGCTTCCTCGCTCTCTGAGTCTCTACGCAGCAATGGCGCCAAAATCTGGCCAAATTCTCCGTTTGTACGGTAAATACAAGATATATGTATAGAAATACATAGAGTCACTATATTTGCCATTTGCCCTTTCCTGTTTAGGGCTGAAGCTGTGGAAATTGAAATGATTGTTTTAGGATATGACTTGCTGTTGGCATCAATAGCTGCGTTTTATGTCTTCTTGGTACCATACACCAAGGTTGAGGAGAGCTTCAATATTCAGGTGCTCCAATTTTCTAGTTCTAATTTACATTTCGAATTTTTTGTAAATTCTCCATCAAACGGAAAGTGATGGTTTGATTCACTCTTAACTATGAAATAATTGGAATTGTGGTTGTGTTTCCTTGTTTTAATTCTCAAGCTAATTTCTTTTGTCATTATCTTGGCTTTCATGTTTCTCTGTCTTTTTCTTTTTTCTGTTTGTAAAGGCAATGCATGATATTCTTTATCATCGGCATCACTTGGACGATGTAAGTTCACTTATCAGTGGCTTTTAATCTATTCTTGTGGATTGGTATTGGATTATTGTTGAATTCTTTAGATCGGATTTTTTCTTCCGTGTATCAGTATGATCATTTGGAGTTCCCTGGAGTTGTTCCTCGCACCTTCATTGGTAAACTTTTACTTGAGTTACTTTAGTTCCATTTCTGATTCTCTTGTTTCAAGGTGTCTCATTACTAGTTGTTTCGTTTAGGAGCTTTGTTTGTGTCAATTTTAGCATCCCCAATCGTATTAGCTATCAACTTGCTAAAGTTGCCCAAGATTTATGGACTTATAGCCGGTTAGTTATTCGGATGGTTTTGTGTACTTGTATGACTTTTGAAATACTAGTTTCTTTCTTTCTCTCTTTTTTTTTTTGCTTAAAATTTGTAATTTGCAAAATCATCATGTGTAGTTCGACTGGCATTAGGTGGCATCATTTTGTCTGCTTTACGGTTTTTTCGTGTTCAGGTGTGTAATTGAATTTTTTTTTTTTTTTTTGGCGTACCTTGTTCATTTGCTTTTATTTATCTTTAGGTTTTCTTTTGTTGTAACAGCTTAGAGAAAAATTTGGTCATCAAGTAGAAGCTTTTTTTGTCATATTGACTGCAATTCAGTTTCACCTGCTGTTCTATTGTACACGGGCTCTTCCCAATATTCTAGCTCTGGGTGTAGGTGATTATTCTTGCTTTAGTTTTTTCTATATTCATTTTATTTTAAAATTTTTATGGTGAATTTGGTATGGGTTTATCTTTCACCTATTTTGATGGAGAGGTTGGCTTTCCGTAACGTGTGCTAAACTACGATCAAATTAAGAGGAGTGGGTCTCATCTAGGGGGCAGCTCTAGCTTCTTCTTGTTCTTCCTAATTTTTTTTTATTAGAATATGTTTCAATTGCTGCAACTAACTATTTTTTTCCCATTAATCAATGCAGTTCTCTTGACATATGGATATTGGTTCAGGGGAAATGTTTATGCAGCATTAAACTGTCTGGTACGCCTGCAACACCATATTATGCATGAAACTGGAAGTGCTAATTCTTCAGGATGCCTTGAGCTCCTTTGCGCTGATTTTATCAATGATATAAAAAACTTTGTTGAAGACAATGTTCCTAATTTTTCTGGATAAATGCATGCAAATATGCGGAACTTCTTTTCTATCAAACTATCTTTTCTTATTCTTGATAAAGGTGCTCTTGCAAAACCTATGTGCATAATTGTGCTTATTTTTATTCCCTAACAGTGCAAATTATTTTCTCATTCCAATGGTTAGCAACACAAGTTGCATATCCAAGTTCTTATATTGGCATCAGGGAAATTTTTTGCCAATGTTCTCTTTTTTGATGGCCAGATTTTTGCTACTATTGTCTTCAGATGTGATATGCTGTTACTTCTGTGCCCTCTTGCCTTAGAACTTTTGTTGGTATGTTCCCATTTACTAGTGTCCCTTTATAATTTATTTTCTACCCTAATGTTATCGCTGCTACTTGTTGCTACTTTATAATCTTCTGATGCTTTTTCGTGACTTGTCTTGATAAATCTTTGCCTCATTATAAGAATTTTTATCATTGTCAGACCAGATCTATTTCTTTGTTGGAAGCAATTAAATACTGCACTGGAATTGCACTGCTGTCCATAGGTTGGTTTGAATTTATATTTGTGATATGCTAATCACTTTTACATAATGGTTGTGTCCATTCTAGAGTAAGCAGCAGTTTCTTAACGATATCTGATCGAATCCTCCTCAGTACAGGTCTTACAATCTTGGTTGATTCAATAATGTGGAAGAAGTTTACTTGGCCTGAATTTGAAGTTTTCTGGTTTAACTCTGTCCTGAATCGAAGTTCTGAATGGGGTGTATCCTCTGTGGCTAGAATTTTATATAATTATACGTTCTTTTTGTTTGTTGTTTTATTTGATTGGGGGGGGTTCAGAATTGATGTTTGCATTTTTATCTAGTTATTTAAGGTACTATTTTATTCCTTAACCATCTTTGTTTTATATGAAGACACATTCTTTTCATTGGTACTTCACTTCAGCTCTGCCCCGGTCACTTCTAGCTGCATATCCTTTGTTTATGGTGAGCCTAATACGATGGCACTAGCTGGCAGAATGAGTTATTTGTTATTATAGCTCCGCATCATAAGCTTGCTACTTGAAATGCAATTATGACTTTATTTGCATTGTGCATTGCAATTCATGAAATACTTCATGCTTTGTGATGAGGCAAACAAGTTGTTTGTGACTTCTCTTATTGCCCTCAAGATAGTGTTTCAATTGTTTGTTCTAGGGCTGGCGGCATCAACTAATGGAATATAAAATTGTCTTATTTCATTCCATGGAATTCATATATCTCGGTTTTAACTTTAGTTACTTATTCATTTGGTGGATCAACAAAATGCAAAAAGGATAGTTCTGGGATTTAATCATGGTCTTTTTGCAGCTCGGAGTCTTCCTTGACAGGAGGGTTCTATTCTATGTTCTTCCAGTTTTTTCCTTCATTTTGCTTTACTCTAAGCTTCCACACAAGGTATGCCATCTGAAATGTGAATTTCAGCAGCTTACTTGGTTAAGCAGAGTTTAAAAACATATATTATCTTAATCTTGGATGGTGCAGGAATTAAGATTTATTATCAGTTCAGTTCCAATGTTTAACTTATCTGCTGCAGTTGCAGCAAACAGAATGTACATTTCATCTACCTTTTATTCATCTTTTTTTGTGGAACTTATTTTATTCCTTTGTTTTACAAGCATGCTCTTAATAAAATCTGATAAGCCACTGATGGATGTGGTGAGGTTCTTTATGAGCTTTCAGTTAATCAACAACTGATCTTCTGAATTGTTTTTCCAACTTGTTGCAGCTATAACAATAGGAAAAAGACTCTGTGGAAGTTGCTCTATTTCTTTATGCTGGCATTACTTTTGATCAGGTTGGATGATTAGTCATTTTTCATGTTGGTACCAATTTTGTTTGCCTCCCATATAACTTACTGGTATTCTTATTTAACTTATTGGCATTCTACAGTCTAGGATGCACTATAGTCACTTTCTTGGCGTCCTTTGAAAATTATCCCAGCGGTCATGCGCTAAAAAGTTTACATCAGATGGGTGAGAACCTCTCTCTTTCTCTTTCTCATATGCATACTTGCACCAACACATGCCCTTGCGCGTGTATGCATGCTTGGATTGAGCTGGTATAAGATAGTTTCTAGGAGTAGAGTACAACTATTGAGCCCAGTTTTCTTGTTGCTCTTGCTTATTGTAAGTACATATTATTAGTTTTCCAAAATGTGAAATTGTTGAAAAAAGTGAACAGTTTGATTCAAAAAAATCAAACATGTATTTGTAGTATTGGTGGTTAGCTACAGTGTCCTTTGATATTATTTATATACATTTTTTATCAAACATAACTCAATAGTCTTTGAATTGCTGGCTTTTAAATGCTTCTACTCCATGACTTCGAGGTTTATTAATTTTGCAAAATGAGAATTCGAATGTTCTGACAGGCCAGCTTGCTGATACTGATAAATGGGAGGTTCACATTGATACATTCTCAGCCATGAGTGGAATATCTCGGTTTTGTGAAAATGATTACCCATGGAGGTAGATTGGATGGCATAATTTTTTCACAGATTCTCGAATTCTGTCTCTCGATCTTTGTATATCAATAAAATAATTGGTGTCATATAATGAAGCTATTCCAAAGAAGAAGGGATTCCGCTGGATGATTTTTGGCACAGAAACTTTACATATCTTATCAGGTGTGTTGCTCATCATTTTGGTTTGTTCATGATAAGCAACAAAAATTGTTTTATTGATGCCAGTCTTGGGAAGGATACTTGCTGCTGCAACTGTCAATAGACAATTTATTGTAGATAAGCTTTTGCTGTGAGCCTCGGACTTCACTTTTATGTTTCTGAAAGGAATAAGCTGTTTTCTAGTGAGGATCAGAATGCTTTATTATTAATTGTGCATGATTGATAATGTTTTCCCCCTTTTTCTTCTTGTCTTAACAGTGAGCATTCTACTGTTGATGGATTCAATTGTTTATTTTCTGTCAATGGCTTCTCAAGGGCTCGACTTCAACTTGGTTTTCCACCCATCGTCCTGGTAGATAACGACAACATCCATCCCCGCTTCCTAGGTTGCATTGCCTTGTTAACAAGTAAACATTTTCATTCTTTCTTCAGGTCAAAAACCCAAAGGTATATATTCATGGAAGTACAAGAACAGAGATTATTATGCAACTAAAATGGCCAGGATGCTCATGATTAATTTGAGATGGAGCTCAAACGTTTGTAAGTTTCTGTTGTTGAAATTGAAGAATAGACATCAGTTACCTGCAGAATTCCAATTTTACTTCAATCTTATCGAGAACCTTTCCGATGACTGAGGCTCCTTCTTAACATAGACGCAGAGGAAACCAGAAAGCTAGCGCTGGTCTGGTGGTAACAATCTGTGCAATGTATTCCAAAATGAGTGTGTGGTCTTCTGATTGTTGGACAATTTTCTGGCAAACTAATATTATCCTTTCAGCGACCAAAATTCTGAACCTAAATTTTGTTCGACTGAGATGTATTGGTTATGATTGGAATGAGTTTATTCTTAAAAGGCTCACTGTAATTATCGAATAAACAGGCTAATGGATGACATGAGAAATGGACGTCCAAGAACGACCTGTATTTTTAGTCTAATTGCAAATGAGCATCCTATGACCACCGGTAACCGTCAGACTGTTTATTGGGCTTGATTTCTTAAATGGGCTGAATTTGAGCCTTTCAATGGGCTTTATAATATAAGTTTTCAAACGAAGCTAAATAATGGAGCTTTTGTACTGTTTTCGTTTGCTCGGTGTTTAAATGATATTCAAATGAAAAGGGGCAGAGCTTAGAAGGGTTAATTCTGCAACGGCTTGTCGTCTGTAATCTAACCAAGCATTGGAAGATGTGTAATAAGGAGTGCGAAGCATGTACCTTGCTGTAATTTCAGATCTTTATCTTCAAAATCTCCGCTCTACTATGCGCATGACATTTTTCCAGAAACCCCAAAATCAACGATGCTTCCCCAACCGTCTCTGCATCACCAAAAGGCGTCACTTTCATCAAAGATCTCCTACTCGCAACCCCTCCCAGGGAAAAGTCTGGATTTTGCCCTTTTCCGAACAATAAATTTCCGGAAACTTCCAATCACATGCAAAATCTCAATCTCACAAGTGCACAACTATGGAACTGTTGATTATGAGAGAAGGCCAATGATCAACTGGAACTCTATCTACCGAAAAATCTCTTTGATGGAAAATCCTGGATTGGGCGCTGGGACTGTCTTGAATCAGGCTGAGAATAACGGCAAGAAGTTAACTAAATGGGAGCTTTGTAGGGTTGTTAAGGAACTGAGGAAGTTCAAGCGGTACAAGCAAGCTCTGGAGGTAATAAAATATACTGTTTGGTTATGCTTTCTTGCATGTATGATTTTGTAACATAAAGTTGGTGCTTTTAATGGACACATTATTGAGTATTAAAAAAAGTTAGCACTTGCAGTGTAATTCTGTTCAGTGGTTGTTGGTCTGATGAAAAGTTATGAAGTTACCTTGCATTGTAGCATATAATTTAGGACTCGAAAATAATTAATAGTCATTAAACAAATATCACATTTTTGTAGGTTTATGATTGGATGAACAACAGAGAAGAGAGGTTTAGAGTATCTGCTAGTGATGCAGCAATTCAATTAGACCTTATTGCTAAAGTGCGTGGAGTTTCTAGTGCTGAAGACTTTTTTTTTAGGCTTCCAGATTCTGTGAAGGATAGGAGGATATATGGAGCTTTGCTGAATGCCTATGTGAGAGCTAAAATGAGAGAGAAGGCGGAACCCTGGATTGATGACATGAGAAATAAAGGTTATGCCAACCAAGCACTTCCATTCAATGTGATGATGACTCTATACATGAACCTTAAAGAATATGATAAAGTTGACATGTTGATTTCAGAAATGATGGAGAAAAATATACGACTTGATCTTTATTCCTATAATATTTGGTTATCGTCTCGTGGATCCCAAGGATCAGTAGAAAGGATGGAAGAAGTGTTTGAGCAAATGAAACTAGATAAAAACGTTACTCCCAACTGGACAACGTTTAGCACAATGGCTACAATGTACATCAAGATGGCGCAGTTGGAAAAAGCTGAAGATTCCCTGAGGAGGGTTGAGAGCAGAATCACAGGTCGGGATCGGATGCCTTATCACTATCTCCTAAGTCTATATGGTAATGTTGGTAATAAAGAAGAGGTTTATCGTGTATGGAACATTTACAAATCAGTTTTTCCCAATATTCCAAATTTGGGGTATCATGCTATTATATCATCTCTGATTCGAGTAGGTGACATTGAAGGGGCAGAGAAGACTTATGAGGAATGGCTGCCAATTAAGACATCCTATGACCCTAGAATAGGAAATCTTCTTATGAGTTGGTATGTGAAAGGGGGAAATTTTGACAAGGCTGAAAATTTCTTTAACCATATGGCAGATGCTGGAGGAAAGCCAAATGCAAATACGTGGGAGATTCTTGCAGATGGGCATATCAAAGAGAAGAGAGTTCCTGAGGCCTTGTCTTGCTTTAATGAAGCTTTTCTTGCTGAAGGAGCGAGTAGTTGGAAACCGAAGCCTGTAATTGTATCAGCGTTCTTTAACCTGTGTGAGGAAAAAGCTGACATGGCAAGTAAGGGAGTTTTGGAGGATTTATTGAGGCAGTCGGGATATCTTCAAGATGAAACATACGCAACACTTCTCAAATTGTCTATCAGCAGCAGCAATAAACTGTCAACTGAGAAAGACAATGAGGAGAATGAAGTGCTTCTCAACCAGATGGAGGACTGTCTTTGATATGTTATCGCTCCCTCGTTTATATGGGGAGATTGTTTGTTTGGGCCTCACATGTTGGGAAAAGTGTTTAAGCTCAATATTTCAAGGTATTTTACTATATTTGACGGTTCAACTGGAAAAATTTGTGCTCACGCTAGTGGTAGCAAGTGATTTTCAGTTTTTCTGGTATGGCCACGTGGAGAGGCATGTTAATATTTCCATGAAGAAATATATCCTGGCAATTTGTGTGCCTGCAACTCATGTCCTTTTCTTCTTCATATTGGAGAACATTGCTTTCCTGTTTTTGGTAGATTATATGGCCGAGTTCTACGTTTTTATAGCTTAAAATAAATCTCTCATTGGAGGCAAATTCTCACAATTAAGCTGGAGGCAGCCAGCATTCAACATGTGGAAAACGTTTTGCTACTTGTTCCATAATTTGCAAAAGCACACCGTTTTAACGTAGGTTTTACTTATGAGCTGGAGTATTGGCTCGCGATTTAATGGGCTGAAACGAGTAATAAGCTGGTGTTGGTGCAAACAACATTTATGGGCCATGAGCCCAAGTCAGTCTAATGGGGTCAATATTCCTATTAAAGAGATTGGTTGAATTTGAATTCCCTAAAGTTCAGGATTAATATAGAATTAGAAAATAAGGGTTGTGGTCACATGGAAGAGCACATGGGGCAATTTAGATTGGGATATTGTCTCGCAAGACATGCTTTGCTCTTGTTCTACTCCAACCAAAACATGGTTCCAGCTTGGCCTTTGGTCTTTTATTTGTTTTTCCCAAAATAACCCTCCTATTTCTATTCCTACAAATTAATTAAACATCAAAGGTATGATTGTAATGTAGCACTGCCAGCAGATCAGCCATAAGATCAAAGCTGTGGAAGTTGCGTCTTTTTATTTTTCCTTTTTAGCTCATCTATTATTTGCATTTTGCACTGTTTATTCTATTTTTTTTTAATTAAAGGTTTCCTTAATCCGTTATATTGGCACCGCACTAATTTTTTAGAAGCGTTTTCTTCTTTTCTTTAAATAATAAAATGGAGTTTTTTTTTTTCTTTTAAATATAGTATATATAGTCTGTCATTAAGCTTTAAAGTTGTATATATGCTACAGATACATTCAACGAATTAAACCAAAATCTATCACGAAGATTTGTGCTGTAGGAGGCTAAGAAATCTCATTTTGGATTAGTCAGGAACTGAAATGTTTACATTTATGCATATTCAATAAAAATTGTCTGGTAGGGGCAAGAGCAGACTACGCTCATGCTATGGACCAACAAAACAAATCCATGTTATGTCACCTGCTTATACAGAATCAGTATCAAAATCAAAACACATGCAATGCAAGATCTCACAAAAACATGGGATGGGACGGGACGGGACCCATAAACTAAAACCACAAAAATTCCTCCACGTGTAATCACATGATGGGTAGTTGGAAATTGTTTATGCCAATACCATTCCTACATTAAATCACCATAGAAACACCTTACATTAGATTAGAAAAATCAAAATGTCACCTTTTGTTTGTTCCCATATGGAAAAAAAAAAAAAAAAAAAAGAGTAAATAAATAAACAATTGTGGGGGACATACAAGTCATAACTTAAAAGAGGGAGGGCATTTTGTTCTATAAAAATACCTACCCTTTAACGACCATGTTACCTGTTTCTGTAAGCGCATAGATTAACGGAAAACAATTCATAGCTAATTTTTTGCACCAAAAAAATTGGTCATCGTTCATCAATGGCAGAGCTAGAGAGCCCAAATGTGATGCAAAAACTCATCACATTTCTCTCTTCTCTGCTTCAAAGGGTAGCTGAATCCAATGATCTCAACAGTCAATTTCAGCCCCAGAAAATTTCGGTCTTTCATGGACTAACTAGACCCACTATCTCCATTCAAAGCTATCTAGAGAGGATCTTCAAGTATGCCAATTGTAGCCCATCTTGTTTTATTGTTGCATATGTTTATCTTGATAGGTTTGCCCAAAGACAACCCTCTTTGCCTATCAATTCTTTCAATGTTCATCGTTTGCTTATAACCAGCGTCCTGGTTGCCGCCAAGTTCATGGATGACATGTGAGTTTTTCAATTCTTCATTTTCATTTCTGGGACCTTGATAATTCTTTCAATTCTTCTTTCAAATGCTTTAATTTCTCAAATTTATTTGTCCCGGATTTTTTTTTTCCCCTTTCAAATTTGCCCCCATATATGAACTTGCTCTGTTTCTTATGATTTGGGTTTGGTTTCTTATTGTTTCTTCATTGCCTTTGTCTTCTCTGGAAATCGATATTTGGTTCTTGTCTATGTATTTGGGATTTCTGTTAATTCTTTTCGAATCATTCAGGATTTACATTTTTCTTTCTGGTTTTCCAAGCCATGTGAAAAACTTTCTGGTTAGTTTTCTTCAAGCAAGGAGGTGTAGATGCCTGACATTTCACCAAATCTTTTGCAACTTTATTCAAAAGATTGATAATGGTTAACTAGCAATTTGATTGCATTTTTGTTACAGGTATTATAACAACGCTTACTATGCAAAAGTTGGAGGAATCAGCACAATAGAGATGAACTATCTCGAAGTAGATTTTTTATTTGGATTGGGTTTCCACCTAAATGTGACCCCTAACACATTCCACACTTACTGTTCCTATCTGCAAAGGGAGATGATGCTTCAACCTCAACATCCTTTAAGCATAGCCGAATCTTCATTGAACCTGGGGAGATCTCTAAAGCTCCATTTATGTTTCAATGAGGATGAAACTTCCCATCAAAAGCAACAGCTTGCTGTTTAAGCTTTTTTAATTATATATTATAAGCTCTCTAAATGTGTAGTTAGTTATAGAGATAGTGACTGTTCTCCAGTATTCTTCCCTTATTTTTGGGATTGGCACAAATTGTGTACTAAACCAACTTGGTTTTTAGCTTTTCCCCTTTCATTTTGTTGGTCTTCTCTTGTCTGGTTTTTGGAATATTCAAATTATTTGGTAATGTACAGATGGGATTATCTTCTTTACAGTCTGGCCATAAAGAATCTCTCTCTTACTTGATGTTTTAATTAAAGAACCTATAAATTGGGTTGACAGCTTATGTTTCGTCTGTTTTTGTAGATGCTATACGGTTGATCCCTGTTCTTATCCATGTCAAGATTCTAAACTTTTGGGTTGCCACTAAAAAGTGTAGAGATGGTGATGCGGTTGTGTTCTTAATTGGAAAAAATGGAAATGAAGAATAATACGAATAAAGCTTGATGGTGGCAAAACAAAATGGGTAGGGTAGTGGGCAAAAGAATAATGGACAATTGCACAAAGAGACTATGTATTGTAGTTAATTAATTTGGCAAGTGATGACAATTTCTTCTATTTGACAGTTGTAGTGATTCGTGAGAGGGGACATGCAACATGTGCAATCATACAAAAACTACATGATAGTTTTCCTAATTTTTTCTTTTTTCTTTCCCTTGTAAAATTAGTTTTCATACATTTAACTGAGTATAAATAAGTCTTTCCCATTGTATATCTACCTTTACGGACAAACACGTTTCTTATTTCACTTAAAAGAAATGGTTAAGGGTATTTTTAGCTGATTTGTTTTTATTATCCTTTGGCCGCTTGCAACTTGCCAACTTCAGGTTGGATCCAGAAATACAAGTTCCCTATTAACCGGAGGTTGGGCTGGAGGAGATTCTTAATCAAGAATGAAGATGGTAATTAAGAAAGAAGAAGATTTTGTTAATATCATATGAACATATATATAAATTAATAATCAAGAACGAAATAGGTAGCTAATAAATAATACCCTATTGAAGCTGTTTGGACAAAGAAAAGGTTTCGGATAGTAACTAATTGGACAACTTGCTTCGTATCTTATTGAATATCCGAATAGAGCACCTAGCAAAAAAAGGGACAGAAGCATCGAGCAATATGTAGCGAAATCTTGCAGATTCGTCAGGAGTAACAGCGAAAATGGCAGAGGCATAGGTCACAATCATTGAAAAGAAGCAACCCATATTTCAAAGTGAAATGGGAACCTGTATGTCAGAGATACAATGAACAGTAAAGAAGTGGTACGCGCTGCCAGCCACATTCGTCATCTTGCCATACGCCACCCACCAGGAGGATTTACCCCTGCCTGAAACGTCGCCGCAGTTATTAACGCGGCTACCATATTTCGGGCTTCGCTTGGAGAATCCCTTCCGTCTTCGTATTGGAAGTAGCTAAACCAGCTCCTCCCTGTGCTTAGATTAGGGCTAGTTTTTTTGACTTAAAGATCAGGCTTTATGATTAATTTTATGTAGAATTATGACTTGCATTTTTGCTAATGAAGCTCCTTTGGGAGGAGGAAGCAAAATCTTGGCTTTCATGTCCTAAAATCAGGAATTACAATAATGATGATATGAGTTGGGTGATTCTTGTAATAATAATGTTTTCAATTTTTATTTATTTGTTCTTTCTTTCCACTATTTTTTTTTTTTTAAAATCACCCGTATGAGAATTAGATTGATTTATCATGTAATGTGGAAAAATATATATATAAGATAACTTAAATTACAAATTCAAGAAATACTTTTTCAAAGCCAGAAATTTAATTAATTTTTAATATTGAAATTGACCAAACCAATGATATTCTTCAATCAAATTAATTTGCTTTCATTTTTTTCCCTTTTATTAATATAAATAGTTTATATCATTATGGTTAAAAAAATAACTTTATTTTGGTTTGAATCCATCACTTCTCTTTCTTTCTTTCTTTCTTCTTTTTTAAAGGATAAGAACAAAAGATAAACGATGGGAAAAATGAGAAACATGAAGGCTTTGGAAGGAAAAAGTTACAGCAGCAAAGCAATCAGCTACAATCTTCACAATTCGATTTATAGGCTAAAAAAACTATAAGGAAACAAATGATAATAACCGAAAGCTTTGTCAGCGGATTATAAGGTCGAACTGATAAGGGCTAAGGCCCAAACCAGAGAATGGATGACTGGAAGAACGTTAAACTACTGCTGGATCAGGAAAATGAAAGTAAAAGCCCAGGGAGCAATGACAGGGTCAGGTCACCCTGACATTTGACATTGAATTGTTCTTCCTTCAACTAGCTTTGCATTGAATTAAATATTCCGTGGGTATTAATAGTGTTAGAACAAACTAGAGAAGAAATTGAAGGACTAACAATACTAAACATGATTCTGAAAATAAGAACTAGCTCAATCTAGCTAAAAGCGACAAAGCAGTTTGACAGACTCTTTAGGCGTAATGGCAAAAGTAGCATATCCGTATGTAACAATCATTGAACTAGCAGCAACCCATATCTCAAAATGGAGTGGGAATCTGTGCAAGTGAGAGATACATTATAAGAATTGAAGTGGAGAGCCAAAGTGTTCGAGAACAGGAAAACATAATATAATAGGCTTTGGCTCAGACGCGTAAATAGCCTTCCTGCTTGATGCTTGCTCTGGCTGTCCTGCCACACGCCTCCTGGAGGATTCACACTCGGCTTGTCCTTCTCTTCGTCGTATTGGAAGCGCCTGAACCAACTTGTCCAGGTATTGCTTGGAGGATGATGAGCCTTGTAACACACTTCTTGTTGTCCGTTTTCTTTTACTTCGAAAACCATCCAGCCTCCTGTACTATTAATTCGTCCAGTCAATGAGATTTCTCTATATTTTGTAAACGCAAGTCAAAGAGAACTTAGATAAGAAAACATCTTTTCCTCGGTGGAAACTTCTCTCTAGGAACAACTTCATAAACGAAGACGCGTGGCATTTTGTGGGTGAGAGAGATAGCTAAAGACTGGATTTTGTGTTTATCGAAGAAAAATCCCTTGAAAAAGGATGACGGAGTTAAAAAAAAAACTCTCCTGTCTCCTGAAAGAAAGACAAAGAAAACTTTTCTTTTTGTTTTTTGAATAACTCTTCCAACTTTTCTATTTTCGATAGACTGTTTCGTAATTCCAGTAACCAGTTGTTTAGGGTCAGGGAAAAAACGCATTTTCGTGGGAAAAAATTGTTATATAACAGAAAAAGCTAAGCTTTTATTACCTTCTCCAGGAATGGCTGAGCAACCTGGTTCATCAAGCAGAAGAGCAAGAGTCAAAAACATATTTAAAGCAATAGTATAAGCAATCTTAGTTCCAACAGTTACTAAGCATTTCTGTAATAGGCTTTTTCAATATTGTGCTGATTCATGTGACGAGTTTCGTGCTGAAGTCTCCAATTCAACAGTAACAATTGATCCTGATCGCCTCACTTTCACTAGCACTCACATATTGCTTGGAGGAGGATAGTCTTTTCATTATCAAATCTATTAATGACTGCCTTATGATTTAACAACAATAATCCATTTAAAAGAATAAAGTTACAAGAAACATACACAAGGAAATCTTTCAGATTGCAAGTTTCTGCTTTAGGTCTGATTTCTAAAAACAAAAGATGCTGTTGTGAATTTCTTGAAAGGAAGGACACCACATTTCTTCAATAACCAGATCAGAAAACGAGCAAACTCCCCGACAACAAGCAGACCCATTAACCAGACCACTATATTTACTGTTTTCATTTCAGTAGGGGCCATATAAACCACTGCAATTACATAAGTAGCAGTCATTGAGAGTATTGCAAGTCGCAAGCCTGCTCTGAGAGGGAATCCACTTGTGAGGAGAGAAATCATTGCTAGCGATGCAAAAAACCCAATTGCATTAAAAACAGTGAACAGAGCGAAAACTTGAGGGTCACTAGCCATTAAGGCCTCTCCAGGCAAAATATTTCTTCTCTGAATGTTATTAATTGTGGGAGATCTTCTTGACTCTGCTGAATAAAAACCACTTGGCGGGCTAAGTATTGCTTGGTAGGTCACTGTGGCTATGAGCACCGCCACAACCATTAATGCATTTTGGGTTTCAGTTGATGACTCTCCAATCTCTTTCATCAATTCTTTCCAGAGGTTCCATGAAGGAGTAGCAGCAGCAGTCAATGTTGGCTCCCTGTGCACGTCGTTTGCATTAGAATTTCTTCTTGTGATTTCTTGGGCTTTCATAGCTTTTGATTGCTGAAAAATCTCTAAAATACGAATGTCACTATATTGACCTCCACTTTGAAGGATGAAACCAATTACATCTTTTGGTGTGAAACCATTTGTGTTAATAGGGTTTAGGTCCACCCCGGACGCAATAGCTTTCTGCCCAATTAATATCTCTATGATCTGCGTCCATTTTTGAATAACAATCAATGAAACCAAATTCTTAAAAAAAAGGGAAAGAGAGTGATTATTTAAATAGGCACATAATATTACAATGACCTCATGTAGTTTTCTGAAAGTAGCTAAATGCAATACAGTGTTACCGTCCTTGTCCTTCCAATTTACAATCTCCACCATGTCAAGTTTCTTGACCTCCTCCATCAATGCCTTAAAAACTCGAATCTGGTCACTCTTCACAGCAATGTGAAGTGCAGTTTCGCCGTAAGTAGTGACTTGTTTAATGGAAGCTGGACACGCCAAAATCAATTCGTTGACAACATCTTCTCTCCCTTTCATGACAGCACAATGAAGTGGAGTAGTGCCATCTTTTCCCTTCAGAAGACACAGATCGTATCCAACCCTTAAAAGTAGCCGTACAAGTTCGAGTTGCCCATTTGCAGAGGCAATGTGCAAGGGGCTAAAACCATCCTGGTTTAGCTCCCAGGCGAATTTAGGCTTTCGGCTCAGGATTTCTCTTGCTATTTCGGTCTGTCCAGAGAATGCGGACATGTGAAGGGGATTTTCGGCCGAATTGAAAGAAATGCGATCCAGTGCAAGTGGATCTTGGGATACTAAAGATTGAAATGCTGTTAAATCGCCAGAAGCTATAGCATTGGATAATGTCGTTTCCATCTTTTAGTTTGGAAACGAAGAGATGAATTAGTTGTTGAAATTTCCCATACATATATGAATATCAATGTCATGTTAGTAAATTAATGGATGCCCTGTCGTGAAGTTTTGAAGGTGTTCCCCAGTTTGTAAACAAGGGATTTTTGATTTGCATTAATCCAACGCAAACAATAAGGTATAATTAAAGCTACCCCTATTTTTAATGGAAAAGATTAACTAAATGGGCCGAAGAAATGTGATCCCCATAAACATGGGCTCAAAATTACCAAACTAGGCCCAATCTTCCTAAAAAAATATATAAAGATTTGAACTTCCAAACCAAGCCCAACTAAAAAAGTGACAGCCAATGCCACTTACATCCCAAACTCACTCCGTCTGTGACTATTCCCAACAAAACCTGGTAAATGGAGAAGAGAGAGCCATCCTTCACCCTCCCTAGGCGGTGGGTTGTACAAAAAGAGGGATCGAGGATGACATCATCATTTATATCCATCATGGCTAAAGTCAGAAACAAAAGTGGACCTCTTTTGTCCCCAAAGGGAGGTTGTGCGCTACCCATCCCCTGGCGCACGTTAGCTTCCCCCCACCCCCACACCTAAGCGGTGGCCTCATCCTTCTAGATCTCAAAATCAGCCGCACACCCCTCCCACCCCCACCCACCCCACCCCCTTTTACACAACCCCCAATCAATTCAATATGTCATCAAACCCCACTTTCCCCCACCACAACGCTATCCCTATCGCCTTCTCTTTCTTTTACTCCTCCTCCTCCTCCACCGCCACCCTTATCCTTCCTTCGCCGCCTCCTTACCATTTCTGTTCCTCAATTTTCACCACCGCTGTTGCCTTCAACCTAGATCGTACCCATGTCCGCGACTGCTGCTGGATCCCCGTCCCCCCAAGATTCCACTCTCCTCCCTTCCAATCCAGTACCGGCGCTTCCAGCGCCACCGCAGCCCTCTACCAACCCACGCCGTCTCCCGCCGCCGTGTTGGTCCCACGATGAGACCGTTGCCCTGATCGATGCTTACCGCGACAAATGGTACACCCTTCGCCGTGGAAACCTCAAGGCCAACCATTGGCAAGAAGTCGCGGATGCTGTTGCTCGTCGATGCCCAACGGCGTCTCCGCCAAAGACCGCTGTGCAGTGCCGTCATAAGATGGAGAAACTCCGCAAACGGTACCGCACTGAGATCCAACGGGCTCGATCCATGCCCGTTTCGAGATTCTCTTCTTCTTGGGTCCATTTTAAGCGTATGGATGCCATGGAAAAAGGACCACAGGCTAAAGCGGATTTTAATTCGGAAAGCGATGGGGAGGATAATGAGGAAGAGAACGAGGAGGATGAGGATAATCAAGGTTTCTATATGGAAAATCACAGGAATGGAAATACAATTATGAATACAAGGAGCATTCATAAGCTCTATCGTAATGGAATTGGGGGAAGTACTCCCAGTAATGTGAGCGGGGGCGGTTCTGGTGGGAGTGCTGGCAGTGGTTTTAGGATTAGAATACCCACCGGGGTGAGTATAGCTCAACCAGGACCCAAATTTTATGCCAAAGTCGATCAGAAGTACACTGGAAACCCAAATTTGAATTCTAAGCCTAACTTTGGAGTTGGGTCTGGGTCTGGGTCTGGATCTGGGTTGGGGAGTAGTAGGGTTTTGAGGGGTTCCGATGAAATTGGGAAGAAGAGGGAGAGAGAACCGATGGAGGAGATGGTGGCAGCAATCAAGGTGTTAGGAGATGGTTTTGTGAGAATGGAGCAGATGAAGATGGAAATGGCAAGGGAGATAGAGACCATGAGAATGGAGATGGAGATGAAACGTACAGAGATGATTCTGGAGTCGCAACAGCGTATTGTAGAGGCTTTTGCGAAGGCTTTCGCGGAGAAGAAGAAGAAGCCCAAGAGAATACCTTCACCGGAGTCGTAGTTTGTCATCTCTTGCTGAAGGATTAACAGGACGGCCTGCATTGTTATCAAATATAGTATATTTTATAAATTTGGTTATGTTCAGTTGGTCATCCAGCTATGGCTATTCTCTGTGATTAATTTTAATTTTTGAGTAATTAGGAATATGTGAAACTCGATTAGCTTTAGCCTAATTTTTGCAAGAATGTAGCTTTTTGTTTTGCTGAAAGACTTTTGTAATCTGAATTTTTTAAGGAACAGAATTGAAGTTGTCATTAGACATGGTATTGGTACTCCGCTTTTGAAATAGTAAGGATGTATTGTTCATTTGCACAGCTGAATCAGTTGTAAAGCTAAGCTAGGTAGTCCATTCTCGTCTGGTTGTGCTTCCAGAAAGAACTCAAACACTTCATGATATTTTATTAATAGGATTGGCTTACAGTTAACCGGTAAAAATATTCTATCTAAACATTTTCTCCACGTAAGACCCCATTGGAGGGTCTGGTAAGAAGACATATTTGCTGCCACTTGACAATTTCCCTATTGAAAGTCACCGGCTGCCCATTAGGGATCCAGCTTGACGTCTATTAATAGCATTAAAATAACAAACAGCATCAAGATGATAATTTAGATTAAAAAAAAGTAAATTCAATTTCTTAACTAACTAAAAATACGTTTTAAACTGTCAACGAATTTATCACGAAGCAAGCAAAAATTGTGGTTCCTCAATTATATGAGGATTGAAAATAATATCCTAAAACATTCATATCGACGCATACATCGTCATAGATTCTCTGTGCGAAGGACATTAAAGCCCGGTGTAGATGATATAGAACATATTGGCTGCTGCAAATATTTGTTTATTTGTTTATTTGTTTACAAGCAAAGAGAATTGTGGATGCTAAACCAAATATTTCTCTGTTCTAAAATACTCGGCGCGTTTAAAGACTATATCACTGAGCATAAAATTCTTAGGATTCAAGACAGTGACAAATGGTGTAGAAGAGCCTTTCCATTTTACAAATAATCATTTCTCAGCAATCAACACACATTACAATTGTGAGCATAGATGATGCTGGTAATGATTGATTCTGCTCTCTCTTGTTTTTGTTTCTGTTTCTGCTTCTTTTCTTACTACCTATCTACTGAGTTTCAAGGGTAATTCCAGTATCACCATTCAAATATCTTTAACTAGGATCCAGCTCTCTACGACTTCTCATTCTTCGGAAACGTAATGCAATGGGTTTTTCCAAGACAGCAACTTTAATATCGCTCCATACCTCTGCTTTGGTAGGAAGTCTTGCAATTTTCTCTACAGTTTCCATATCCTCAGGAAGAACAAACCCAAACACGGTATATGCCTTTTTCCACTCGTTGTGGTTAGCTAAGCTTATAAAGAATTCTGGGCCAGAACCAACCCATGCAATTGAGCCTCTTCTTACTGTAGGGCATGCTTCTGTTGGAAGATCCCTGAATACTGTCCCATGCGCTTCAAGTGTTCCTTGAATTAGTGCAAAAGGTGGGCCATATGGGGCCTACACAGTTCATGAGAAGCTTTTCAACTAGAAACTTAACATCACCTACATGCAGCTCTTTATTAAATATGACACAGCACTTAAAAGCATTTTGCTTCTAGATATGTCACGAGTCCGTAACACAATGTAGAATTAAAAGATTCATAACTAAACATAAAACTTCATTCATCAGCATGCAACTTGAATAGCCTATTCTAGACATGATAATCTGAAAAGCTTACCTGTTTGATATGATTTCCTTCTGGATCCCAAAACCTTCCACGACTTTCTGAACGATAAAAATGGCAACCAGCACAGTGACGCGATATCAACAGTTCAAGGAGATAAGAAACAGAATGCGGTGCACAATCTGGTAAAAGCTGCAGATATTGAGTTTTACAGCAACCTAAGTCAGAGCTAATGAACTACAAGTAAAGACAGAAGAAGGGGTAGGAATGCCATTGGTCATCTATAACCTTAAAGAACTGTTCAACCAAAAATTACCTATAATTGTACACAGGGTTACTGAGATGATAAAAAGTTAATAAGAACTTGGAAGTATAAAAATAAATTTCGATTTAATGAGTGTCATTCATTTCACTATTAAGTCTAAAATAGTATAAAAATACATAATATGCGAGTTTGAGTTTTTCGTTCACTGATAAATCCTTTCTAGGAAATAGGTTAGCATATAGATAAATAACAGTTCCTATGCCATTTCACTATACAATTACCCTAGACCTCCTATCTCCCCTCCACCTTACACTATACAGTTTACAAAAGGAACTCAGGCAGGTGACTACATAGGCATCTGTAATTCCCAAACCTCATTATCATACTAGTGAAGGAAATCATGCAATTGGATGTATAGGGCAAAGATTAATATTTCTAGCCATCTCAAGAAAGTTATACAAGCGACTCTTGTGAATAAGTTGGTAATGTGAAGAGAGGTAAAGGATATACTTTTAAATTTGGGCTGGACAATTAAAATGCAAATGAAAAGACAATGAGACTATGATAATTCTTTTTCTTGCTGTTGATTATTCAAACTCTTGATCATATTGATAAAAGCTATTTCACAACATAAAACCAATAGACAAGCTGCATTGAGGCCTGGGTCTTAATTAGCAAAAAATAATAAAATGACCAAAGCGAAAAGAAAATGTCCGAACTATTCAAGAAAATTGCAATAAACATCAGTAACATGCATATACAGTGATGGAATATAGTAAAGACTGCATAAAAGGAAAGTTAAGGAATTGAGAGTGTCAATGGACCACTTACTTTTATATGAAGCATCCCATATTCTGTTTCCAGTCCAATTATGCCCTGATACAAAAATGAAGAAATAGGCACTGATACTTTTATACCAAGTTGGATTAATAAATCATCAATTTAAGGTGGTTGGTTATGCACATATATGTATGACTTTGTTCATATATTCTTCGGGTTTACCAGCTGATTCAGGATTTCTTAATATATGGAGTTCATAGGACAGCATTATATAATTCCTTAATATAATCAGCTATCCATATGATATAGAGCTATTATAAAAATGAAGGAATTTTAATGTGAACCAAATATGGCCATAACTCAGGAAACTGCCAAGCAATATAGTTTCGTACTCTTCAAAAACAAATTACAATTATTACAGATTAAGTAAAACAAAGAAAGCAACTGAACATGAAAGATGCAACTGAGGAAGTGATTCTCTAGCCTGTAAGCCAGAGGATCACTGCAGCAGCTAGGGCATAGCAATACCTAGAACATGGGTTAATAACAGACTTCAAGGGTAAGTTACAAATTGGTTTAGCTGTATCACTCAACGGTGGCATGATGGCATCTATAAAGTTTGTTCACCATGTTATTTCAGAGGAGAAAAGAGACACAAACTACAACGTGCCTCGAAAATGCAGAAGATTATGTAATAAAACCTAGTGGAAGACACCTGCAAACATTTCAGCATGGCTTTTTTTCACATCTCAAGTGAAACGGAGGAAAAACCAGAATTTTGCATGATATAGCAGGCTCAGTTCTTGAAATGCATTCACCATTTTGAAACAAACAAGTTCTTCAACACCATTAACAACTTAGATGTTACTTTATAGAATAATATTTCTGAGTAATTGCCCCTCAAATCAGTTACTATCAAATCAAGGAATGTTGAGTG
Organism: Jatropha podagrica; assembly: GCA_947857235.1. Lineage (NCBI taxonomy): Eukaryota > Viridiplantae > Streptophyta > Magnoliopsida > Malpighiales > Euphorbiaceae > Jatropha > Jatropha podagrica. Next base: position 148,547 of record CANUEP010104470.1, read on the forward strand.
GCTTTTGCTTCTATGTTTATTTCTGAGAATGCAAGTAGACACTGTTGCTTTTAGAAAACTGAGAAAACAACCATAGATCACATTATGTGTCTGAATGTTGTCATAGTCAGATGGTCACAGGAAATATGCACCTGTCCTTTCCCAAAAACTAGTCCAGAAGTCCACATAACTTGAGGACCATAGTCTCGCCGATCAGGCTCCAAGGGATCCTTCTGTTTCTTCAACCAACACTTAAGCAAGAAAGGGAAGGCAAATCAGGGAATCAGGAAATGCACACAGGGATTAAAAGCAAAATTGCGTGTAGAATAAGATGAGTTGTTAATTCTCACCTAACTTTCTCCTGCTTGATATATGTAAAACAGATACCAAAAACTAATTTTATTAAATGCATTTAATGGTGAATGCCAGTCATGGTTGCCGTAAGCAGTTAGTACAGTTAAACTAATAGTTAAATCACATGATGCACCCCAAAAAAGGCAATAATTAAATCATTTGTCATGAATGGAATCTTTGCGCCATTGATGCGAATTAGCAAGCTCAAAACTTCAAAAAACAATCCAATTTCGCAACTCAATTTTTCAATGTATACACTTTCAAGCAATTAGCTTCTCATAAAATATAAAGCGACGAGGCGAAATTGGCCATTCATTCCATTAACAGAGAAGAAAGAAAAATTTATATGACAATAATATTTGAGATTCAGCCAATCTTGAAATTGGAAAAAAAAAAAAAAAAAAAGAGAGAGAGAAAAGAGAGATCATAGTCATACCTCGCCGAATTTAGACCCACAAGCCTTTTTATCTCCACAGAACACCCAAGAATCACACAAACAAGGTCCATCTTCACCACTACACATATTCTTACAAGCCAGACAGCATTCTTCAGAAGAATTGACCTTAAAATCAGAGCCCCACCTCACAGCATCACCCCACAGCTCCAAATGCTCGATCCCTCTGCAACAATCGATATATTCTTCTTCTCCTTCACTCTCCGCGAATTCAGCGACACCTGAATCCAAAGACCCTATACTGGGTCTGAAGAGTAAAGAGAAGCAGAGATAAACCATGCAGCAGGAGATTGCAGCCATCAAGAAAAGGATGAGAAGAGCATAACTACCGAATTCTGGATCAGTTTGCCTGCGGCCCATTGAAGTGAGTTGCAGTGCTTTGTTGTTGATTAATAGGAAATACTGAAATAGGTGAGAATCAAAACAGAGTAACTTTGGTTTGGGATCTTGCAGAGCTGTCATCATGACGCAGGTGTTATGTTAACAGACTGCAATGGGCTAAATTTTTTACGCATTTAAATTTAACCAATTATTTTAAATCTTTCCCTTTGTTTGAGCAAAAATTATAAAAGGATATCAAAAACGCCATTTTTAGTATTTACAAGAAAATTTTATTATTTTAATAGTAAATGTTATTGGCATGAGATGTCTTATTCACTTCCACTTCCCACTCTTCTATCCTCAATACTAACCAATTAATTATAAAATTGAATCAAATTTCCCTTTTTTTTTTTTTTCTTTTTTTTTTTTCAATCCATGTCCATTCATTTTTAAGAATATGATTGACGTTTGCTAATTTGGATTAAATGCAAATATAACAATAACAAAAGACAAAAATATGGAATTGAACTGTTGGCTTCTAAGACAGTACGAAGAGCACAAAACATGTAATATCATAAAAATTTTCTTCAAGATCATAAACCAACCAGATGCCAGAAAACTGTTTGAACTAGCAAGCCTCAATTTGACAGTTCCACAATGAGAATTGACAGAAAACAACAATCATAGCAGTAAACTATTTCTCTTTCTCAATCACATAACAATTGGCAAACCAAGATTGTTTACAATGGACTAATCACTAAGTGTCCACAAAGCCAAATGGACCTGCAAAAGAAATTCTCAGAGTACAAAATCTAAGAGCATTTGGAACTAAAGGCAAATTATAAAAAGAATGCGCTCAAACTGAAACCAAACTGGAGACACTTCAACCATCATTCCCTCTTCAAAAATAAATTCCTAGAATTGATCATAACTAGTAAGGAATCGGGCCGCCAAGAGTTGCCTATAATGCGATGTCGAAACCATAATCAGGTGATTTTTATTAAATACTAGTGCAGGATGAGGATAAGGGTGATAGGCTGACAATACCCAACAATGTACTCAACACTGAAATAGCCTCCGAATCAAGAAGTTGAAACATTAAACACACAATACCCAACACATAAAATGATAACTAGTCCTTTCTGTGGAACACTTGGTACAAAAGAATCAATTCTAGGAACCACCGAGATTACATCCTCATACTCAACACTGAACCATCAAAAATATGCATTAAGCAAAACTGTAGAAAACTATGTTCCTACTCGAATTATTGTAATTACAAATTATGGTGCTTGAAATTTTCAACAACTCTTATGAACCGTTAAAACTAGCTATTTGGTCAATCAAACTTACTAATATAAAATGCAATTTCGAATGCGGTTTCCAGTCAAGTATGTTTAGGGTCTCAAGAGTCACAATGCAACAACTCAATTACTAATTATCTAGTATTTCAGATGGATGGAACCTTTTCAGCCATGATAACAGTGTGCAGCATAGCAATGATCTCTAACATTGATTGAAACCCAAGAATAATTCCAAGTTTTCACAAAAGAAGATCCATGTAAAATGATTACTTCCACATCTTTACAGAAAACACCGAGATAATATGATTTCCCCATACAAATCAAACAGTTTGAGCCGCATACCAGCCTGCATCCACTAATGCCATTACCAAAATAAAATGGCAAGTGTCCTTTAGCAAGGCAAATGCCATGCTTTTGCAACTGGCACTTAAATGCAAAACACACCTAATGACGTAAAAAAATATCAGAGCATCGAGATTCCCAAAAAATATGAAATGATACATGTTGCTTTGAAATAACAGAATACTTAATGAGTCATAAACATCATCATGAACTTCCAGTACTGGGGCACCCGTTAGTTCCAATATGCTCTACAAAAAATGGCTCCAGGATTTCCACAGGTCAAAGAGACTACATTGGAATTATAAAAAACGTGAGCATCAGTTTCCCATGATCTTCAGAAACTTGCTGTTAACTCCTTTTCACATGAATGCAAGGCCGCGGAACTACAGAGAGTGCAAGCTCCAACCAGAACAAAAACTACCTTCCAAGTCTTATGCTTATCCAATGAATTTAGCACAAGGAGCATCCAAAATCCTTAACATTCACAGAAAATGCCCCAGTATCTCAAAAAGCATTGATTTTCCAATTCCATCAATTGGAGAACTTAAAGTGAGAACAAAAGATCAATTTCATACATAACATACTAAGCAGTTCTTGTTTTTTATCCTTAAAGGAGTGAAATTTCCTTACATCATGATCTTAGAACTTAACAAATATCCAGTCTGCAGATCTAAAAAAAAGTTTTGAACCAAAGCAGCCTTTTCTTTATGACGGAACTTTAAGCTCAACATTCCACAATATATAGAGGCTATTACACCTGACAAACTGCTCTCTCCCAAAATGTAAGCATCATAATGCATAAGCTCCAAATCGCACACATCCCACAGCAGCCTCTTTGTCATGTCAAATCTGTTCCATAGACAAATTAACTCATGACCACAAGTTCCTTTTTGTTGTCCAATCACACCTCTTAGGAATCAAAGAGATGCCAATATCTTCAGAAAATCATGATCTCCAATAAATTAGCTAGGGCCCAAAAGTCATGCACTTCTTTGAGTACTTCATGAAAGAAATGAGATAAAACTAACAGTGCCACTTACGTCAATAGTACGCTCCTGAACCACCAGAACCCATGTAATTGCTGCTGCCCATGCCACGGCTGGAGTACATTGATGAGTAAGACCTACCACCAACCTGCCAGTGAACAGCAGAATTAGAACATAGGAGGCTAAAATATTACTCACCAGCATCATCGATATACAAAAAGGAAATGCTAAAAAGCATACATCACTGCCACGAGGCATGTAATCACCACTATAGCTTGATGGGGGGTACATTCCACCGACATCATTGCCACCATATGAACCTGAAAACCATACAACATCAAAGTGCAGTACATTTAACATCTTTAATAGTAATCCCATTTCCATCAATATATCAACAACTCAAAAACACACCTCCATAACCCATACCCTGACGGCTGCTGCTATATAGCCCATGAGAATCCTGACTGGAGATCGAACTTCTGCTGGCCCCATATCCTACACTGGATCTGCCAATTCTACTAACCATAATGGGAAAATATGAGTTATGCATCACTCCAAGCCAATTTCACAATTAAACGTTAGATACACAAAGGGGGAAACAACAACCTATCGCCATATGCATCTCCATACTGAGAAGCACTAGGGCCGAGTTCATAGTCCAACCGAGCCCTTGAATGGCGAGCACCAGCATCAGCATAACGTGGAGGAGCATCATCCTTAAATTGTATAAATAAAACAAATGACTCGGCTATTCCTCATATTGGATGAAATGCAACACATATTAACTGAAACCAAACGAACCAGAGAAGAATATGGACGTTTTGACCCAGAAACAGTGTCATAATCACGTGCACGCTCTTCACGGTAACTTGGAGGATGCCTCTCAAACCTTTGACTGTAGCTATCATCTGCATATGCTCTCCTTGCTGAAGTACGAGATGTGCCTCTTGGAATATCTGAATAGGCAGAGCCACGTGAAGCATACTCATCACGATATGAGGATGGCCTTCTCTCCAGCATAGCCCTGGAACCATAATCTGGAGGAGCTCTGCTCCTTGGGGGAGGAAGTTCGTCATGACGACCGTAGCCCCTCTTTACAGTACTCTTGGGGTAAGATGGAGCTGTAAGAAAGCTATGATTACCATTGAAATATTCACAAAACGCATAGCCAACAATAGAAACTTGGCAAAGAATATACCAGGTGCTCTTCTATCATAGGACCTGGGAGGAGGCGGCAAGGGCCTGCCTCTTGCTGGCATTGACATCACAGATGGACGTCTATCTCTAAATCCCACAGGCCGCTTTATACTGGCTGGTCCAGCACGAGTACCAATTCCTCTTGTTGGACGAACCCATGGACCTCTAGCAACTCTACCCCCATACCAAGCTCGGAAATCTGCACGACTTCCATGTTTCCCTTTTCCTCTCTGAAGTGGTCTAGATAATCGGGCCCTAACTTTAGCCTTAAGTACAAAAACAATTGTCATAAAAAGCACCAGAAAAATATAGATATGACTTAAATCAGCAGCATCAGCTCCAAAAAACAGACAAACCTTGTTGTCTCCCTCGCCCAACTCAGCATTATTAATGCTTTTAGCACACGTCACTGCAGCATCATGAGAATCAAACGTAACAAAACCAAAGTCCTTTCTCTTTGCAGATGGCATATTCCGGGCAAGCTCAATCTTTTCAATCTCGCCATATTTCTTCAAAAGCTCCCTAACACGATCCTCATCCCATGATGCAGATAGACCATCAATAAATATAGTCTTCACCTGAACTCATACAATAAAGCGAGTGTAATCATTCTAAACAAGGAGAGAACAGGTAAGTTTTCAAGCCTAAAAATGCTTATCAACACAATAAAAACAACTACATAAATAGCCCAAAATGATTAATCTAGGTTGAACAAACAAAGCCCAAAGGATAGTTCAGTAGAACTCTTATCCATCTTTAGGAGGTAGTACATGTAACATTAGGTATATATCTATCACATTAACTAATGCTAGCATGCAGATTAACCAAGAATTCAGGCTTTAAGCTAGTGATCTTAACATCAATCAGATACTTAAAACCATAAATAGAGAAATACATGGATTGTAGGCATTACACCTAACCCAGCCAGGCCTGAAATCCAAAGTCAATGCAAATGTTCGAGTAAAAAGTTACCTGCACCATGATCTCATCACCAGGATCAATGAAGGAATCTGCAAATGAAACCTTTGCAGGCCTATCAACCCCAAATAAAACATCCCTCTTTTGAAGACGCTTAAAAGCGTCCATGGCATCGGAACGAGATGAAAATTCCAAAAAGGCAAACCCCCGATTCATTCCCTCGTTGTTACTATCCTCTACCAGTGTCAAATCCTCAACATTATCGACTCCGTAATGTTTTAACTTTTCTTTCAACTGGAACCGCAGCAAATGATGAAAAAGTCAAGAATATATCAGCTTCCAGTAATCAGCGGTGGAGAAAACTCTATACTTAACGGCATGTAATCCAATATACTTACAGCTTCCTTTGTCCATGTCTTGCAAATGTTACCCAAGAAAAGAGTGTCACTGTCCTGACTAGGAGTAACACCGCATTGTTTCCCATTAATCTGGAATCGTAGTAAAGAAAAGAATATATTCAAGACATTTAAGTAAATTACTTGTTATTCCAAAAATGACATTATCAAAAATTTACCACTGGATTTTTGAGCTCTGTCACAGCTCTTTTTGCCTGTTCTATAGTTGCAAAACGCAAGAATGCAAAGCCTTTGTTTTTCTTGGTCTGAGGATTCATCATCAACCTCACTTCAGTAACATCGCCAACTCGGCTGAACACTTTCCGAAGGTCATCCTCTGTGGCGTCCTTGTCTAAACCTCCAACAAATACTTCAAACTCTTTTCGCTTGCGTCTCTCCTTAAAAACCTCATGGTGGTCCTCTTCCTCAGCATCAACCATCTCAGCATGATCGACCTCCTCACCAGCATGCTCATCATCCTCTTCACCCTCGAGTTCTTCAGCAACATCTTCCAATTCCTCCTCCACAAGATCACCCTCTTCCTCTTCACCTACATGTTCCTCATGTTCTTCCTCCACTTCAACTCCCACCTCCACCTCCTGAACATCCTCTTGCTCAATTTCTTTGTCATCATAGTCCACCCCACCATATTCTTCCACTTCATATTCAGGTTCATTGTCATCAAGCTCCAATCGCTCATCTTTTTCATACTCATCCACAGATTCCTTAACCTCTTCCCCTTCTGTCATGAAAAAAGGGAAGGTGATCTAGACGAGTCAAGAAATACTTGAATTCCCCATTAGCATCAAAATAAATAGCTATGTGTTTTAGTTATTAGACACATAGTCAGAAATCCTTCTCCTTCTAGGACAAAGAATCATCAAAGTTCAACATCCCTCTCATGTTTAGACCTTCTTTTATGTCCAAAACGCAATATATGTAATATGGGAAATGGGAACGGTACAAAAGAAATAAAATTTGGGCAATTGTCTAAAAAATCATGCAAGCTAGCGATATTAGGAAGTACGCGATCAGGGAAGGGGAGAAAATATTAACTAAATACATCCCTTCATTGGTAAATATAAAAGGTAACAAACCAATCAGATCTAAATAAAATTCGTAACTGAAAAAACGAATACTTACTTTTCAAAGAAGCCGAGCCATTGGCGTCCGATTTGGTTCCAAATTCTCCTTCGACACCCAGCTTTCCTTCGGTAATTGAATTATTTTCGTTAAGATGCTTATCGTCCACGACAGGCTTTTCATCAATGGTTGGCCTCTCCTCCGCCTTCGATGTCTCTTCAGCACCTTCTGGTTGCTGATTCTGTCCCTTGGCTGCCCCTCTCGAAGCTCTCACCGTCCTCTTAGGGCCCGCTGCCGCAGCACCCCTTTTCACAGTTCGTGGAGGCATTGTTTCGATTAACGATTAAATATTAGATATTAAAAAACTGCACGAATTGCTTGTGAAAACCCTAACTGATTGGAATAAACTACCCTAATTTTCGCAACAATCGAGCAGCAAGAATGCAATTACCAACAAATTGAAACCCTAAATTGACCTCGCACGAGAAACTCTAAATTACACGAGCTAAAAAGCAAACGAATAAAAACCCTGATAAAATCTAGAAGAGGACGAAGACATGGAAGTCTTTATTTATATGTGGTAAAGATTAGGTCGTCATGACTCTTGAGTGTATTGCTTAGTGGGAAAGTTTCTGTGTGGACATTCATTAGTACACGTGGAAAATTATAATTGGTAAAAAAAGCTAACCAATTTTATGTGTTCGACACGCGGCTGTCTCCCATTGCGAATATTAGCAGAGAACGATGATTTTTTTTTTTTTTTTTTTTTTGAAAAAACATGATAAGAATAGTGATGTTATTTTCCTTTTTACTTTGCTGATAGGATCTTGGATCAACTCAGTTTTGATTGGTACATATAGAAGTACTTTCACTGTCATACGGTTAAAAAATAAAATTTTGTATATAATTATTTCTAAAAAAATCTTAGTTATACTATTAAATATATTTATGAATTACACCAATGAGAGAGTTTCAACTAAAATTATAATATCATGTGATTTTTGAACATTATTTATATTTGATATATCACAAAAATTGTATTTTATATAAATATAAATGTTACTGCATTTTTATTTCTTTATAAACAAATAAAAGATATTTAAATATATCACAAACTTGGATGTACCCCAAAAAATAAAATACTTATAGCTAGAGCAAAAGGGAATTTTGATATAATAGAAAAAACCAATTCTTTTTTGCTTTTGTTTCGATTTTATTTCACCCAACAAATGTATACGAAATTTAGTTATATCAAACTCAGGATAATTGCATATATTGGTAGTAAATTTAAGAAAATAGTTTTTATAAGAAGTGCAGTATCAGTGGTAGCAAATTTAACAGCTATCTGCTAACTATTTATTTTATCATTTTTTTTTTTTTTTTTAAATAAAGCGATCCATTTTGTACATTCAAGTTGCGATATGAGAATTTCTAAAACATAAATATGCCTTCTTATGTTTCTATGCAAAACAATACCATTCTATTCGTAGGAACCAAAAAAAATGAAAAAACTATAGACACTATAGTAGTTCTAGACAGAAGTATTATTCCAGGAACGCCAACATCCAAAGTGACCTGACCACCTGAAAGACATTGTGGGATTAGTATCATTATGATTTGTCTTGAAGCGAGATTGGTCTGCCTTGAAGCGCATCCAGTCGCGGAGGACAGACCTTAGATCAAGCACCTTAGCACTTATACTCCTGCAGCAATTGGCGTGGACAGTCGATACCGCCATTATATCTTTACTATCTGCACAAAACCCACTAAAGAACACGGTGTCCAAGAACCTTGCATTAATGCCCAGTTTCCTCAAGGCACCTTCCCGCACTAGGTCTAGCAGAACATCTTGCTCTTTTTTACCGGTGGAATTATCTTTCCTGGAATACCATGCATCAAATAATGCAATGGTCTTGTTGTTTGATCTCACGTGATAGAAACCCGTGTTAATGAAATTGCGTTCGGACAGTGGATCTCCGTTGAACCAATCGGTACTAATTTGGAGATCTATACTTTGGTTCTTACTCAGCTTCGGAAATGGGTTCCTTAGCCACATTACATCCGAATCCTGTGTTAGTATCAAAATTTAGAATATCCAGTATCATGCAGAGACTGGTTCAAAGATACGACTATGAATACAAATATTAAATGGATTCCAATAGTTTTGGTTATGGGCCGTTAAGCCTAGCGCCCCATGTCCATGGACAGCTCAGTGACATGAAAATTACGTCACAATTTCCTCTCCCTCCGCGACACGTATTGGTATCATTTTCGCTTAAAAAAGTACATATAGGTCAAAGTTCAATTTACGTGCCGACATTAAATTAATTGCCAGTTCTCAATTTTTTCCTTCTTAATCGCATAGATTGAAGGCATTAATTAAAGTTAAAAAAAACGGACCGTAAAGATGAAGTCGTAGCCGTGCTTGAGGACATCTAAGAGCAGAAGAGTCCTTCTCCACATCATCTTGATAAAATCTTGAGACATGAAAAGCTTTTCTCCGGTGAAATCTACACCCAGTGTTTCCAGCTTATAACAATTCAGTCGCTTGAACTTGCACCGATCGTACGCCGTTTGATCCACGGCAACGAGAAGTAGATGGTCGAGAAGTGGCCTGGTGTCCTCCCCATACCAAAAGCTCTCTAGAAAAAGATCTAGCATCGTCGTTTCCGATTTAACGCTCGGCTCAACGTAGGCCCTGTTGAGAACAGCGATGATGACGGTTTTGTTTGGCATTGAAGCTTTTTGCAAGGCCATTTCCAGTTCATCTGAGGAGAACTGTATAATATTTTAAATGAAAAAAAAAAAAGAAAAAAGTTAATTGAACAGGTAGCTGTAGGAGTCCATAATTAAAGATTAAAAAATGCATATACTTACAGTTACAGATTGTGAGTGGTGGCAGGAATTACGATGGCGATAAGAGAGTAGAGGATTTGAAACTGACGGAGACGAAACAAAGAGATAAACAAAGACGGCGATAATTAGGGAGAGGAATACCAGATTTACGACGTAGGAGGAGGCATTCTTTGAGGAGGAATCCATTTGCTTTAGGTTATCTCTAGAAAAAAGGAAGGAAGGAAGGAAATTAGGTTTGGTAGAATGGTCATGCAGTGCAGGTGAGCAATTTTACTGAATGTCTTCGATATTTATAGTTGGCGGTCAAGAGGGGAGGTGGTCAGGGTCAGACCAACAGAAGTCATCTGATTAGCTTCAAGAATGAATTTTTCTTTGGTTTTGAATGGTAAGTTGATCTGGAAATTCAAAAAATCATATCTAAGTAAATCCAAGAATCACCCTCTTCACACTCAACCGATATGATATCTATGATAATTAAAAATTTTGAGATTTAATTAATTATTCAAAATAATAATAATAATTAGTTTGAGCTTCAAGCTTTTGAATCCGACAATCATTTTAATATGAATAATTGACTAAATTATCCCTTAACTTATGTTGAAATAAAGTTTGGTCTAAATATTTAGAGGAGGATAAATCTAGAAATAAAATAATTAACTATCATTTAAAAGTAAAAAAAAAAAAAAAGTATCATTAATTTCTATATACAATAATATAATTTGATTGATTAATTAATTATTTATAGGAGGAATAAACAAACAGAAGCAGAAGCTAAACTACTGGCCATCAACTTGCTTGATTATTATGTATTTATATATGAGTGGATGAATATAATTAGGATCATCAGATGAGTTGCGTGATGCAGGTTCAACCGTTCAGACTGTGACATCTTGCGTGCATATAATGAAATCAAAGGGTTGGTGTCTTGGTGACTGGTTAGGTTTCTACTGCATAATTACTTTAATTAATTATTATTTGCAGCGAATTAATAGTTGAAATATGTCAACCTTCTACTTGCCATATAATCGTGAATGAATGGTATTCAATTTGCTATTGGTCATACTTTTTGCAATCTTTAACTTGAAATTGATAGTTTAACCAAAATTATAATATTGAAACTGAAGTGGGCTAATTAAGTAATTTTGGGCCGATGTCTAAGTCATAAGGGTTTTATTTATTTTTTTGGTGTTGTGGATAGGATAGGTACTCTTAAGCTGTATATTCTTAAACCTTTCTCATTTCTTCCAGTTCCAAATAAACAATACAGAAACTACACAAACACCACCTGCTCCCAATAATAGAATGCCAGACTTGGATCATTCTACTAACAAATCAAAGTAACAAAGTGAAATTGAAAAGGCAGCACAGAAGGAAAAACAGAAAAGAATACACAGAATAAAGAACTTTAGCAGCAGCCATTGAAACTGGTTAAAGAATATGGCAGACACTGTGTTTTCTCTTTTGCTTCTTTGTCTTTGGAGGTTGGAGAACTGCCTTGATAGCAGCATCAAAGACTGTCTTCACATTCTGCATTTACAATTCAAAACTGTTTCTGTGAACAGATTCTGCTTTTGAAAAAGATTATATATTTTTTATGACAACCTCTAGAGAGAAATTGCTTCTAAATAAAGTTTCTCATTAAGACTTTCGGTCAAGGTGTCAAGGTTTTTGCTTGCACTGATACTTGACAAGTATCATTATTCTAGATAATAGATACAACAGGCCTTGTCTACAATTTTTTTTTTTCTCACGTTACGAGAAATGTACTATCATTTCATAGAATGACCGGAGAATGTATAGAGGCCTGGCAGAAGGATTCTAAAGAAGCATCATTATGCTTCAAATAGGAACCCTTACATTTCCTATCCTTAGCCAAGGACTTCATTAGTAATGTGGCAAAAAAAAAAAAAAGCTGCATTTTCGCTGAGAAAAGCCACTATTGCTAGATGTGATGCAAACCTGCTGTGTCTTAGAGCTGCATTCTACATATGCCAGTGCTCCTATTTGCTTCTTCAGCTCTATACCCTGGTAATAAAATACAAGAATTTATTTTGGTTACTTTTTATGGAGCAATGGAAATTCCTATTAGCTATTGCATTATACACTATTTAGTCTAACTAGTTACACCAACAGGCTTATTATGTGCCTGCCAAAACGAAAAAAATTGGCAGTTTGAAAGCCTACCTGCTCTGTAGAAATGGTGCATGCCCCAGGATAATCCAAGTGAAATTGTCCCTCTTCCCTAAGATCTGCCATTTAAAGGGGAAAAGATTACCAATTACGGCAGATGGAAAAAAAAAATGACAGCAATGACAACTGAGCAAAATTCATTATTCTATATGTAATTATATTTACACCACAACTTATGTGCATATATTTAAAGCAATAAATGCGTAGAAGCCACCAAACAGTATCACACCCATGAATGCATATGCATCATTACTTGCACTATTGAATTATTAAGGATATGAAATGCAAATAGAGGAAAAAGATCGAAATCTGAAATTGAAAAGAACAGACTCCTAAGAAACCCAATATACAGTATACTCATACATATCCTGCAAAATTGTGAGCTTGCAAAGCACATTCAATATGGATGAATCTGCATTTGCAGTGGAACTGAATGACAGGTGTGCATAAAAAATTTTGGCAAAAAAAAAAAAGCCTTCAGTTCCCTTTATGAAAAAATGGTGCAAAAACTTGAAAAAACAAATTCTCTACTTTATCGTAAATAGACCAAACAAAGAGAGAGAAACATCTGATAATTCATCACTAAGCAAAGTAGGTTCCTGGCAATATCCACTATCTGAAGCAAAACAGGGGAAAGAATGTATCACCTAGTTTAGTCCCCACAAGAATAATGGGAACTGATGGAGCATAATGTCTGAGCTCTGGAACCCACTTCTCCAAGCAAAAAAGGCGAGAAAAAGGAAAAGAAACAACAAAGAGAAAAATCAGAGAAGTATACAAACAGATTGTTGATATCAGAAGTAAAAGGAGAACTTATAACTTGTAATAGGAATTCAAACCAGGGAAATAAATGAATAGAAGAAGGAACCTTATGTTCAAGTTGAATCGTTTTTTTCTTCTCCGCAACAAATAAATTACCTTTTTTGATATGTTCTCATAGCTGGGCCTACTGATGAGAGAAAAGGCAAGAATGAAAACGTCTGCTCCTCTATAACTAAGGGGCCTTAGCCTGTTGTAATCCTCTTGACCTGCATCGGTTATGCTCAAACTTAAGTGAGATCATCTAATTGAATTAAGATTGTTTTGTCATAATTAGTCTTCAACAGCAGAAGAAAAGCTCCGACAAAGTGTGTTTGATTGTCAGATAAAACCATTAAAAAGTTTTCATGGCAGTACTGGAAGTAAGAGTATCCCTGAATTACATGTAAAGCAGCCATTTTAAGGATTTCAAGCCAGTGATTATCTCTCTTTTAGTTTGGAAAAAGCATAAGCACCAAGCTTTCATTTTAAAATGGGGAAAACAAAGGGCACTTCTTCCATTTCTGTGACGAGCAATGCACTTAATTGATTAAATCAATAAACAAAGTTGGACAGAGCATAAAGTGTATGTTAAATGCTCCTTACAGTTAACACTGACACTGTGATTACTTGTCTATCCAAATAATTGGACAGCAAAAAAGCGGGGAAGGAAAAAAAAAAAAATAAAAGAAGAAGAGCTTGTCAAGCAACTGGGGTTCTAATGGTAATTGCGTCAAACCATAGCCATTTTCAAAACGCTAAACTATTTCAATTTCGCCATATTTTGCGCTGAACGGACAAACTGCAGTCAAAAAGTGAAACTTTTGGTCCCAATTCAACGAATGAAAGAATCCATTTTGAGATCATTTTTATAAATGAAAGAAGCTTGTGTTGTATCCCAACTAAATATGACCAAGAAAATTATGAACAATTGTAAAGATAATTGAAGGGGAGAGAGAGATAGTACCAGCAGTGTCCCAAAGACCCAGATTCACAGTCTTCCCATCAACCATAACATTGGCACTGAAGTTATCAAAAACAGTAGGAACATAATCCTGGAAGAGAAGATGAATATCCCACTCCCACATAAGAAACAAAAATGTAAGAGAAGAGAAAAGGAAGAGAACTAGAACAGGGTAAGTGAATTACTGTGGGGAAGGTGTTGCTAGTGTAGGAGATAAGAAGGCAAGTCTTTCCAACTGCTCCATCTCCAACTGTCACACATTTGATAAACTTAGTTGTTGTGGCTGCTGCGGTTGCTGTTGTAGCTGTCATTTTTTTTTTTTTTTTTTGACAATTTTAATTTGGGTGATATATATGTTCTCTGCCTACATCTTACATATATGTATATATATGAAGAGAGATTAGATTCATCAGAGGGTAAAGAAAGAAAGCAGCAAAATTTTCTGTATGCTTTTTTGAGGAAGAAAAAGATTTTGGAATCACTTTAATTTGAGCTGTCAGAGAGCCAAAAAGGAGAGAAAATTTTGTATTCCAAAAAATTATTTGAAAATTTTATAACGCGCTACACTGGCAGTGTGTATGAAACCAATGATTAATATAAACTTAGTGTTTGTGTCAACATAGAGCGTACGTGTCACGAGCCATGAAATGCAAGTGGGCTCCAACGACAATGGAATGATTGCTAGTCCCCGGTCATCTATGATGTATCTCTTTCCTTTGCCCCCCCCCCCAAAAAAAAAAAAAAAGAAAAAAGAAAAGTGAATCACCTGAGAGTAAGCACGGTCTCTTTCTTGATTGTTGATGATGCTAATGTTCTTTCTTCCTTATCATTCTGAAAAACCAAAATGCAGTTTTTTTGGTTTTTTATTTATTTTCGTTAATAAGTTCAAACACAAATAAGTGAATTCTTATGTCTGGTTTTTGTTTTGAACTGATCATATTCATAGGTTATAATCTCAGTTGAGCTTGAAGTTTGATCGGATCGGAAGATCATTCCCTGGAACTCGAGATTTACATGTATAATGTATTTGTAAAGCCATCGTCATCCACTGCCTTTCCTTTTTTTTCCAGACGCTGCTGGTCAACGTCACTAGAAACGGGCGCTTTAAATGTCCTGGAGATCTTATCACGATTATGGCCTGTCAAGCGTCAAGTCTTCCAGAAACGTAAGGTAAAATTAATGCTTGTTCATCCTAACTTCTCAAGTGAACAACAGGTGGAGCTTACCTAATTGAATGGGCTCAGGCCCATTTCTCGCTCAATGGCCCTTTTCTATCCGACCTGTCGTTGTACGAGGACGTATGCAGGGAGCAATCGGTTCGCATATGACAGTTGGCACGTCGGTTAATATATTCTTCTTGACAGAACTCAAGCTTACTGGAACTGCTTTCGTAAACGACACGTAGTTTAGAAGTGGTTGTTCTGAAAGATAAACTCGAAAAGCAGAGATGAGAGAGGACAGCCAAGGTAGGAGAGAAACAGAGACCAGAGAGAATGGGATCGAAAGATGCAACACCGCCATACCCAAGTGCGGCAAGAATCGCAGATTCTCAATGCTATCCTCAATACACTGCCTCCCTCAAATGTAAGCTTTATCCTCTCTTTATCGACTTTGATTTCTATTTCGCCCTTTTCTTGAATTCCTTTCTTCTGAAAAATACATAATAAATTCATATGTCGTCTATCCTTGTTTTCATTGATTCATCTCTTTCTCAAATATGATTATCCCTTGATTTTATTAAAAATTAGAACAGAAGTAGCTGCTACTGCAAAATATTGCTACGATAACAGAATCCTAAATTTATGTTTTATATTTTACCTTGCTATTTATTTATTTAGTTGAAGTTACTCTTTTATATTAATCTGCATGATATCCTGGCTTTTTGGACTTATCACTCCATCTTTCTTCTATAAATTGGTATAATCATTTTTGGATGAGTATTATTTTGTTGGTATTTTTTAATTGGCTTCGTGGTGGAGCATTCTTCGATTTATCTACCAAATTAATTTTTTTTCTGCCAGATATGCTTTTGGGATATCATTTTGGTTGAAGGTTTAATAAAGCATAATGGCTGAATAGAATGCAACACTTCTCTTCTGCTTTATAATAACTCCATCAAGATCAAGTTATCCAAATTGTGATTCAGTTTCACAGCTTTTCTGGAGAATTTGCGTTCTGTTTAGTGCTAAAGTGACTGACCCTTTTTTATCTAGCGCACACATATACTGCCTCTCTCATTGTAAGCTCTACGTCTTTTAAAAGAAATACCATCTTGTTGGTTTTTGGTAATTTACCTTGTGGTGCTGCATCCTGAATTATACCTATCCCTGCTAGCGACTCCTGTTTATGTATTCTGAAATGTCAGGCTTGGCTCAAAATGTAGAAGAACCTTAAAAAAGTTTTCTTCTTCTTTTTTTTTTTTCAGCACATTGCTTCCTTATATGCCTTTTCTGTAACTTCATCCAATTCACAAGGCCCAAGTTGTTTTTGAGGTTTACTTTGTTCTACATCATGTTCTAGTTAGTGCTATCTGGATCCTTTTCTTTTTCTACCTTCAGTGCCAGCCATCCTAAAGTTCTAGCAGATGGCCACTTAGGATTTGGTGCTAAAATTTAATTATTAAATTCTAGGAATAAAGGGAATCTTAAAATTTAGACAGCCATATATGTATGTGATATTCTGAGGTCCCTTGTATTTATATTAAGTGATAAAGAAAAATGCATCTCTGTTGGAATTGACTCATTGTTTTATAAGAAGACTTTGTTTTTTTGCAGTGAGGATTAAATTACTTTACTTCAGGGATTTTGCCCTATAATCTTGCGTTTTCAAGTATTTTTTCTCTTTCCCAACCATGTTTGGCTATATTTTAATTCAGTCAATTTGCAGGCCTGGAAGAATTTAGCTCAGACAAGAGTAAATGTCAAGAGCAATTTGATGTTTACAAGGAATGCAAGAAAAAAGAGGTGAGTGCAATACATGTTTTAAATATAAGTGCTTGATAGTCCTGTGCATTGTTCTCTCACTCCCTTTCTTTTATTAAAAACTTTCGCTGGACAAATGCAGATTATATTTGTGCTTATTTCCTCCCTTTTTACTATTTTTGTGTTGCATCATTTCTTTTAACAGAGGGAAGCTCGGCTGGAACGTAATAGGAATAGGTCATTCTTCTCATGAGAACAAGTAAGATTCCCTTACAATTTATCAGGTAAGAAATTGAGTTTGAGTATATTCAGGAGCGCCGTTCCCAATTTCCCATCTATCCTCAGAGCTACGTCTGTAATCAGTTGGATTGCAATACAAATTTTTAGAACTGAACTTTAGTATGTTTTTGCCTAGACTGATGTTTTAATAATGCGCTCTACTATATGTACCGGCACATTGCATTTGCATGAAGCTATAAATTATCTTGTTTAACCATTAAGTGTCCTTCGGGTTCCAAGCTATGTGAACATTCTTGGACAAGCTGTTAGCTAATTTCTCAAGATGTGCTGCAGAGGAATCTCTCCCATCTCTTGTTATTTATTTGTTGGCTATTTTTGTCCTAAATTCAGATTTCGGATTACAGTTTTTTTCTTAAGCAATTGTGAATAGTAGAACTATCTAATCTCAGATTACAGTTTGTCCTAAGCTCTACTGCTACTGTATGAAAAATAAATAAATAAATACAAGTTAGCATCATACTGAGTAGAAAAAAAAAAAAAATTAGAAGTTATCAAAAAGCTTGAAATTTTGTCAAAAAAGGTGGTCATTACAATAGAGCTAAATTTCAGGAAAGAAGCTGTTAGGCGGGTGTGTGGGTCATCCGAAGTTTGCAATTCCTGTAGTGAATGGTAGATTTGCTTTGCGGCTGAAAGTTGCATGACTAATTTTCACCACCTCAAGACCACGATTATATATCTGATTCTGTTGCCTAACAAAAAAGTTATGTGATTGGCCTTGCTAATACATGATCAGTTGTTTCATTATACGTCTCCCGTCCGTCCACCGACCACACTAGCTGAACTGAGGTTGAACGACCGCATAAACGAATCAAGCACACGCACGAAAAACGGTCATTTAATAATGACAAATTAAGAGAATCTGCTGACATATAGATCAATTCCATTTACAGGTTAGGTTGCACGACTAGCTGAAAATGCTGGAATGTGTGTGTGTGTGTGTGAGAGAGAGAGAGAGAGAGAGAGAGAGGCTAAGCTTGGATAGAATGAGAGATAAATCACCTCCAGTTCAGCCGTTGCATTGATCCTCTTATACCGTTGCAAGCTGCAAACCAATAAAATGAAATTCAAAACAACATTATCAGGACAAGGGTAATTTAGTTCCGCGACTTGCTATTTTCATGCGTGGAAGCATTTAAGCATCTGGAAGATTGTCTTTAACTCGGATTTGGAGTTCGGTTTCATTTAATTTTAGGATGTTGCCCTCCAGAATTTAAGGAGGAGTTCCTTTGATTCCTTCAATATGCCCTTCCACCATGTTCTCGTGCTGTTTGCTTTGCTGTATGTAGACTGCTCAACAGGCCTTTAGACTTATTGGGTGCTTTATTTACTATATGACACATGTAACATTTGACATATTTTGGTTTGGGCTAGACCCCGTAAAGCCCAACAAGAAAATTACTAGGCTTTTGTTTGTCCGAAAAAGAAAAAGAAAAAGAAAAAATCAAATTAAAAAACAAAAGACAAGAAAACAAGAGACAGAGGGACATAGAGGAGCTCGTGTGAATCTCCCAGCTCTCTCATACGAAGCCCTAGTTTTCACCGTCCCTCTCTTCGAACCCTTGCCATTCAATCAACTTTCTTCTGCCATTAGTAGTCTAAATCTGCGTTTTTCCTTGCTCGATCTCTCGTCAATCTTCAATCCTCCAAAACCCCTCATTTTCTCAACTCTAGGGTTTACTCTGCATTTCTCCTTTTCCCTGTGCTCTTTTGTCAGCAAGTTGGCTCTCAAAGCGTGAAACTTTATCGAGACAATTCTTCAGGTTGGGGCTTTGAAACTCAGAGAGTGCGGAATCATGTATAAGGATCGAGGAGGAGTTGGTGGTGGTTCATCGAGATCGGAGATCGAGCGAAAACGCATAAACGACGCCCTAGACAAGCATCTAGAGAAGTCATCTCCTTCTACTTCGCGTGTCTTAAACAGTAAGGACAAAGAGAGATTGTCTGTCCCTTCCACGTCTACCGGTAAATCTCAGCTTGATCATCGTGATCCTCGCTCCGCCTCTCTCTCCAAGAACAAGTGCTCTGATGGTTAGTTTACCCTATTTCTGTTGAGTGTTAGACGGATTTTTCAGTCTTCTGTCTGTCTCTTGGTTATTCGTGGAACAGATGAAGAACTTTACTTGTACGCATTTTAGAATTTCGTCTCTGAAATTCGCTCCATTTTTGAATATGTTTTGTCCGATCTGTATTTGAATTTCTTGAAAGTCTTTCTTTGCTTGTTATGTCACTTCCACCTCTTATGTCTACTTTTGATACTTGTGATGCATTTAGTGGAGATGATGTACAATGACAAATTTTATCATTTGTTTGAATTCTTGTGCTGGTTTAGGACCTGGAAAAAGTACCTATTCGCAATGCTTACTCATTTTCCGGACTTACTTTTTGAAATTGCTTTCAGCAATAATAATCAATATGGTTTTTTTGGGTCATTTCCATTTAATTTCTTTTTATTAACTGCAGAAGAATCAGAGACTGACAGTGAAGAATCAGATGTCAGTGGTTCTGATGGAGACGACACATCTTGGATCTCATGGTTTTGCAATTTGCGAGGGAACGAATTTTTCTGTGAAGTTGATGATGAGTATATCCAGGATGATTTTAACCTTTGCGGTTTGAGCAGTCAAGTTCCATATTATGATTATGCACTTGATCTGATATTGGATGTTGAATCCTCTCATGGTAAGCATTTTATTCAAACAACTGGGACCTTTTATTTCAAATCCATTATGACAATCGCTTGACTGTTGAA
Organism: Jatropha podagrica; assembly: GCA_947857235.1. Lineage (NCBI taxonomy): Eukaryota > Viridiplantae > Streptophyta > Magnoliopsida > Malpighiales > Euphorbiaceae > Jatropha > Jatropha podagrica. The sequence continues at coordinate 168,658 of CANUEP010104470.1, forward strand.
TTGGCATTTAGAAATCAGCGCCCTTTCCTTTTAAATTTGGATGTAACTTTCTATACAAAGAACTAATGTTGAGCATTTACGAACCTATACGCCTGTCAATAATCTAGAAGCTTCCCTAGTTGGTCATTGCTTTTCTTAGTGAAAGCTCAACACTCTCATTACTTTTGGACCCATATGGAAAATCAATCTATCTACACATTACCGGGTAATGCAATAAAGTGACTAAGTGTGCAAAAATATCTCAATCAGAATATATGATTCTTCAATTTTTGTTTGTCAGCTCATATGAGCCTTTTTTTTTCTTTTTTTGGGGTATGGATTGGTTTGTTTCACCACTGAAATAATCAATGGAATGATTAGGTGGCATTGACGCTAAACAGCCATTTAGTTAAATATTACAGACCTTGTTTAATTGAAGATATATGAGGTATCGCTTTTCTATTCATTCTTTACCTACTGTCAGCTGCTGTCTGGTAAGTCATTTCTTGTTTGCATCTAAGATTTGATGGAATTTATAATAAATTTTGTTACTTTTCTTTCCTCTTTTTTTCCTCTTTGCAAATGTATCAGCCTATAAGGTTTAAAACTGAAACACGGGGACTTTATTTATTTTTGAATCATCATTTAAGTTCTAAGATTATTTGATATGATGGAGTTTAGGCATTCTTCTTTACCCATTTTCTCCATGTTGTTAAGTTTCTCTGTGGATTGCAAAATCTCAGGCGATATGTTTACTGAAGAACAGAATGAGCTGGTGGAATCTGCAGCAGAGATGCTGTATGGTCTAATCCATGTGCGATATATACTGACTACCAAGGGAATGGCTGCAATGGTAAAATAATTTTGTTAGGTTATTTCTGTTGTTGCTTTTTCTATTTGTTTCATTGTTATTGATTTAGTTATTGTTTCATAAAATTGTTTATAGTTAGAGAAGTACAAAAATTATGACTTTGGGAGATGCCCAAGAGTTTACTGCTGTGGACAGCCCTGCCTTCCGGTCGGTCAATCAGACATTCCTCGTTCAAGCACTGTTAAAATCTACTGTCCAAAGTGTGAGGATATATATTACCCTCGATCAAAATATCAAGGCAGTATCCTTCTATTATATGTCAAGTTTACTCTGTTTTGGGCTTTTACCTTCATGATTTTTGCACCTGCTTCTTATATGCATTACCTTTCATTTATTGTTTGTTCATGTAAGCATTTTTCAAATCATTTGCTTGTTCATGAGCTTGTGATGCTGGACATCTGTTCCTTTCGAGTTAGTTCTTGTGCTTGACTTTTTGGCTAGTCTTTATATATATATATATATATATATATAAACACACACACACATATCCTTAAAAATTTTTATATTAAGGTTTCCTTGACATTAGGTAGACATTGATGGAGCTTATTTTGGAACGACATTTCCTCACCTATTTCTGATGACATATGGGCACCTGAAGCCACAAAAGGCGGCACAGAGCTATGTACCTAGAGTTTTTGGCTTCAAGCTCCACAAACCTTGACATAGTTGCAGCAAGCATACATTCATTTGAGGTTTTCCATTGGTGTTGGTCCACACTCTGCCTTGTCTCATTCCCGAAGTGTCATAAAGTCTGACTAACAAGGTAAAGGTGAGACTGGTCTGAAGAGACTACAATTGATTTGATGAAAATGTCTAAAATGCAATATGGTTAATAGTTGACCTGTCTTATACTTTTATTTGTCAAATTAACAGAGCATTTGTAAGCTTATTTTTGTTTTCCTGGGTTGAGAATTGTTTCCAGCATTTTCACTATAGTTCTTTCAATGCTTGTTTCTTTCTTATCATATGCTTAGATTAGGCAATAGCTACTGGGCATCTTTTGTTTTCTGGCATGCTGTCCATGGTATGAGTGGTTGTATCTTATTGAGTGTGCTTTATAAGTGGAGGAGGGCGCTCAATATAATTTATTATTAATATTATTGTAGAGTGAATTGATAAACATTTAAATAGCAAATAAGCAATATTTATTTACCTTGTTTAACCTGACCTTGTCAATTTTTAAGAGATGCATTCATAACTTGCTGTTTGATTCGAAATGCAAGTGTTTCTGAATTGAAACAGAACACAGGTCGGATGAAAATTGAAATTGAGATGAAGCAAAGTTGCTTGATGAGTGTCATCCGCCATTCTCCTAGTCTCGTAATTCCAGTGTCGTATTAAATAAAAAGGAGGAAAGAAGCTGTCTCTCATTTTACCTTTACAAGTTAGTTTTAGAATTTTGGATAAGGAAATCAATCAATCAATCAATCAATTAAGGGTTCCAATTTGCATGACATGATCTGGTTTGGTTTCCTTGTGTTTCTTTCCGATTCTCTGAGTTAAAAATGCTTGGGATGGGATTGAAATTATTTCAGACGAACAGAGCCAGTTGCAGTTGCAGGTTAAAACATTTCTCAATTGCTAATAAAAACTATACCATACTTTGCGGCCTTGACAATCTGTTTTCCACCTTAATAAAAGTTGTACTTGGAGTGGCGTATTGGTAATTATGAAGGAGAAATGGCGCTACTTTGCCAGTTCCTTACGGCCAGTTCAAATTGTCGAAGAATGTTATGCCACGTGTACCGAAGGAGATTATCGTTGTGGATGTTATTCATTGGTCCGTCTCACAGCCCCTTTTGACGGATTCCTTTGTCGTTCTGTGCAAGTAGGGTGGGTCATGGGTGACGCTTTTAAGCGATAAAATCAAAGAAACGGATTCGCGTTACCAAAATGTCCTCCTTCTTAGTCTAAACAACAAGTCGGTACAGTACGGTGCGTGGACTGTATTTGTTGGTAGGTGTTGCAGTAACATCCTAAGATAAATCATATAATGCTTCTTAATATTATTTGAACAATTCAGAGTTATCAAAAATTCTTTCCTTTAAATACATTAAAGTAAGTGTATACACGATCTGATCCGACTCAACAGTATATTAAAAAAGAAAAAAAAATAATTTCTTCCCTTAAAATTGATGAAATATTTTTCTGTTTTAAGACTTGATCTAAAAACTCCAAACCAGGAAAAGAAAAACACACTTTTTTTTCTTTTTTATGTATTATTATGTAATAACAAAATTTGTTAATTAAAAGAGAAAAATCAGGCACACCATTGCTAATTAATCCTAACTGTAGATAAATATAATTTTATCAAACAAAAAATAAATAACAACTATATATTTTCTTTTTTAGAAAAAGCACGTTTATGGATCTTTATTTTTAAAGTTAAACTCGGGAATGAGGAAAAAGAAAAAGAACAAAAAAAAAAAACGTAGAATGGCAATGACGAAGTTAAACGGAATGTGGAGGGCATATGTGGAAACATAGAAATATGATCGCCGGTATCAGTTGAGTGGTAGTAAAAAAATATAAGATGAGAGTCAGAGGTTTCAAATTAATCAAAACCCCTAAAAACCATTTACTCCACACAGACAGACAGACACCGCCCTTAAATCGCTCTCAGCAACACCTTCATTGCATTTTATGATCTTACCAGTACATTACTCTGATCCAATTGAACCCTTTTTTTTCTTTTTTTCCTAATATTTTCGTCCCCAAAACCGGCGGACACAGAGATAAAACTACAGAGAAAGAAATATATAGAAGCAAAACCAAACAAGAAACTACACCTCCTTCTCCTTCTTCTTCTTCTTCAAATCGCGAATAGGGATTTTAAATCTGAATTCTCCCTTATGTAATGCATCAGAAGAAATCAGAAGTCCAAATCGGAAAAGAAAGCACCGGCGTCTCTTCCGATTTTAACCCTACTCCTCCTCTTCTCTTCCCTTCTTCATCCGATCATAATAATAATACCGCTACTGCTGCAATTGCTTCTCAATTTCTCATTCAATCTCCGACTCTTCAAATCCATAATGACCCTATTACCCCTTCTGCTTCTTCCTCCGCTCCCTACAAGAGGCCTCTTTTGACTCATCATCCTCATCCGCATCCGCATCCGCATCCTCACCGCTCTTCCTCTCTCACCAAATCCCCCACCATCTATCATTTCTCTACCACGCAACAGAGTAACTCCCTCTTTTCTATTTCCGTCGCCGCTAAATCCGCTGCTTTTCGATTCCTCCGCCGTTTCAATCACTTTCGCCGTCTCCGCGTCCATCTTCGATTGATTCTTCTTTTATCCCTCCCATTTTTCTACTTTTTGGTTTCCCATCCCAGTCACTCTTTCCTCCTTGACTTTCTATCTGCCTTTGCTTTCTCCGCTGCTTTATTGTTCTCTCTCAATCTCGCTCTCCCTCGCCTCCCTTCAATTCGATTGTTTTTGGCCCGTTCATTTCCAATCAAGCTCAAATCCACATCTAACGTATCTAGACCGCCTTTACCAGTCTTTTGGTCGATTGGGTCCAGGCCAAAATTGGAGAAAAGAGTCAACTCAGGGTGTTGGGTTCAGGTTTATAGCAACGGAGACGTCTACGAAGGTGAGTTTCATAAGGGGAAGTGTTCGGGGAGTGGGGTCTATTATTATTATATGAGTGGGAGATACGAGGGGGATTGGGTTGATGGAAAATATGATGGCTATGGAGTGGAGACTTGGGCTAGGGGAAGCCGGTATAGAGGACAATACAGGCAGGGACTTAGGCATGGATTTGGGGTGTATAGGTTTTATACAGGAGATGTTTATGCTGGTGAATGGGCTAATGGCCAGAGTCATGGTTGTGGAGTTCATACTTGTGAGGATGGGAGTCGCTATGTTGGGGAGTTCAAATGGGGTGTCAAGCATGGCCTCGGCCACTACCATTTCAGGTAATTCATCAAATTGTCGCTTTTTAGTGTATATAATCCGTTATGACTGATGGATTATTATATTCCCAACAAATTTGTCCTGATATTTTCCTTTTGGATATTGTTTTATTCCTTGCGACTTCATTCCATTCTCTGGTTGCTAAATCGTGTATTTTGTGGGAATATGATTTGAGGCTTGTTGCATTGTTTCTATTGACACACTTGATCTCCGGATGATTTGATTTGTGTGACTTAATGTGTGGCAAGTATAATAGATTGGAAAGAGATGATTGCATTAAACTTAAGGAATAGTTCCAATGAGAGCTTTATTGAAAATTTCCCTTAGGATGATTTTAAATTGAGCAATAGCAATTGGCAAGAACTTTATAATGCACTTGCAGGAAATATTCAATCTCAAAAAATTATCTTTCATTTGGTTTGAGCAAAATAATATAGGGAAGGGAATGATGCAAAATGCCAGATACAAAAAATAATAATCTCTGAGCATGTCTCCTTGCGATGATACAAATGAGTGCAGGACTTGATGAAGTTCTTTTAATTATTTTTACATGGATTCTTATGGATTTTTTCCCTTCAAAGCACACTTAATGGATTGCACTGTTTGCTGTTTAGGCTTTTGACCTGGAAACAAAAGAAAAACCTTCAGTTGTCGGCTAAACCATTTGATATACCCTGAACCTTGCAAGTTGTATCTATTGCACCCTAAAATGACCTTAACCCTCAGGCATCCCAATTTCACCTTTCTGTTAAAATTGCACCTAAGTTCAATCTGGTCAAAATTAGATAATAAAAAAAATATTATTTATGGCTCCACACTTATAGTCTTGGTTAACTGACCCAAGAAATTGAGTTAGCACAAGTCTCACCATTTTATTTGGCTTCTGTGTTCCTTCGTCTCTTCCTTGTCGATCTCCCTTCTCACTTTCTCTGTATCATTGATCCCTGCGAAATCCATGGAAGTCTCTCATCTCCCATTTTTGCTCTCTTTTTATGTTTTCAAAATTGACTGGTGAAATGATTTGGGATTTTCTCAATATACTGTTTGCCCTATCATTCTATGTTTAAATTCAGTTGCACAAAATTGAGGACAGTTCTCACCTAAAATCTCTCTCTACTCTATCTGCTTTCTCTAACCAGCAAAATATCAACATTGATCCATCAATGAAGGCCCATACCAAGGGCACATGAAGTGTAATCTGAGTTTTTAGTTGAATGTGTTGTTTTTTTAGTTTTAGCGGTTGATTTTTGAAGTAAAATTGCAGGTAGAAAGATTTTGCTATAATGCACAATTTTTTTTGCAATTATGTCTGTATGCTAACACTAAGAACTTGAATGATATTTTATTATGAATATGGTTGTCTTTTTTTTCCCTTCTATTTTGTTGCTTTTTCTGTTTTTGTGAACTTGTTTAAGGCGAGATCAATAAGGAGGAAACGATGGAAGACAGACATAAGCCTCTGCAATTTGTGCTAACCATTTCCTGTGATTAATTAACACAAGCTACAAGTGTAGGACCCACAAATATTATTTTTTTACTATCTAATTTGGACCAGATTGAACTTAGGGTGCAATTTTAATAAAAATGTGAAATTGGGTGCTTGAGGAGTTAAGGTCATTTTAGGGTGCAATAGATACAACTTGCAAAGTTTAGGGTATATCAATTGGTTTAGCCTAAGTTGTCTAATTATGTGTACTCATCTAGTTTTACTCAGAATGATCAGTTCTGTAAGGGATCTTATATACAAGTGATACGAAAATGCAGGTTCAAATTTAATTATAAGGGTTGAGATTGATTGCTTTGCTTCCTATATTGCTATTTTTTTTTTTTTGGTTAAGTTCCTCCAGCTGCAATTCATAGCTTATTTGGTTTGTATGTGAAAGAGGACAATGTTTATTTAACTTCTAGGCCAGGATGGCAGATGCTTCCCTATTTTACAGTTCATCATTCTGTCTAGCATTATTTTTTATATTTTCTTGCACATTTTGTTCTCTTTTCCTCTTATAGCTTCAATGGCATGGAGTCTGTTGCAGGTTTATGAGCTTATCCTATTCAATCCTAGTTGCTTCCTTGAATTTATATTTGAGAGATGCTATGTTATATCTTTGTGCCATTCCCTGGTTTTGTTGGTTTTCGCATGGCTAAAATTATAATTGCAGAATTATTGGTTGCTGCCTTGAATTGGAATAGTAAAATATTAGGCTTCTAATACCTTATCCAATTGCTTTAGAATGAGAGTCCATGAACGTGTATACTGGTATTTGCATCTTTAAGCACCTTCATGGTCACCTTCAATTGAAATTTCTGTTATCTTTACTTATTCATTTGACTGAATATTATTTAGAAATGGGGACACATATGCTGGAGAATATTTTGCAGACAAGATGCATGGCTTTGGTGTCTACCGATTTGCAAATGGACATCGGTATGAGGGAGCCTGGCATGAAGGTAGAAGGCAGGGCCTGGGAATGTACACATTTAGAAATGGCGAGACTCAATCTGGTCACTGGCAAAATGGTATTCTTGATGTACCAAGCACACAGAACACTACATATCCTGTATCGCCTGTTGCTGTTTACCATTCCAAAGTTCTCAATGCTGTGCAGGTAGTTAGATTTTCAACCTTTAACTCTTTTGCTTTTGCTCTTACTACGTGCTTCCTTTTCATGCTGCTCAACTGTCATTGCTTCAGATGGTTTCTAGTTCCCATCTCCTTGGTCATTGAATTGAACGTTGCAAGGCAGGAATTTTTTGGCTTACATTTCTCTGACAGTTTGATAATATTTCAACAGTGGCGATTTACAACATGTAGACGATATGATTTTTTTTTTTTGGTTAACATTCATATAAAAAGATGGTTATTTTGTATGTGGCCTAAAGAACTCCAGAAGTATTAGTTAAAGATGAGAAATTTACAAAAAAAAAAAAAAAAAAAAAAATAGAACATACTTATGAATATTTGAAAAAAAAAATAAAAAAAACGAGTAAGCATCTGATTTAACATTCTATTGTATCCAGGAAGCACGACGAGCGGCGGAAAGGGCATATGACGTTGCAAAGGTGGATGAAAGGGTAAACAGAGCTGTAGCAGCAGCTAACAGGGCGGCCAATGCAGCTAGAGTAGCAGCAGTTAAGGCTGTGCAGAAACAAATGCATCATAATAATAACAATGACAACATTCCAATCCCAATTGTGTGAGATTCAAATTGCAGATGTTAATCAGAGAAACATGAGACAGCAGTGGGATGATGATGGTTCATGTGATTTTCCTTTTCAATAGCTTCATACTTTGCAGTCTTCTCTTCAGCCTATTTCTTTCTCAGAGAGGCTGCAACTGAAAAATGCCTGCGTGGGATCCATGCTGGTGCAGAGCAAAATGCTGCGCTGCGGACTAGATTGGTTAGTTTTTGTGTCGTGTATACATGGATAACGCTGCCAGGTACCAGCTGAAAAAAAAAAAAAAAAAAAAAAACCAGAAAATGAGAGAAAAATGCCCATTTTGAAATTTCCCATCCTATGTAGGTTTTTTGTAAAGATGAGATAGATGTACTTAATGTAATATATGCTGGCTCTAAGGTGAAACCTTGGCCCAGGAGTGTTGTTTGTGCACTAATTGGTAACTTCAATGAGATAATCTTGTTCCTTCTCCTCGTTGGAGTTAATTAATTAGCCTCTTAAAAGTATAAGATACCCACTTCGGAGTGCCGGCCATCCAGCGGAGCAGAATGGAGAGGTAGCAGCATATGTTGAAATCAAATGTTGTACTCTTTTACTCGTTTAACGTAAGATGTCGACAATTATTGTTTTCCTCTTTATTTGTTAAGCGTATCATTACAACATGTGTTTCCACAAAATTTGAATCCTAAATTCTGGATCCCGTTCAGAAAATAGAGCATGAATTGAATTGAAAAGCAATGCCAAAAAAAATGCATAATTGATCCGTTAAATGTTAAGCAAAAGTCCTAGTTTTGGCAGTCGAATCCTCACATGGCACCAAATTTGAGGCTATACCCTTTATGAATGTAATCACAAACTCCTAAATTAACAAAGGAGCCGAGAAATGGAAATGCTTGAACTGATTGTAATAAGATTGCAGCAATAGAAATATCATGTATGATAATCTACTAATGCAAAAATTGCCTCACAAGTTGTCCAGAAATCAAATAGATAATCTCTTCAGGAAAAGTTTAACCAAAATTACAACCACATCCATATGTAAAACAATGGTAAGCAGATAACATAAAATTAACTCTCAGTCTGCTCTCTGAGACGGCGGATGGTGCTCCTAACAGTCACGGCACTTGCAGTACTGTTACAAGCATACAAGACAAATAATTAGAACCAACATGCAAAGTTACACAAAATTAAATCTAAATAGACGTTCACAGAAAAAGCAAAGACAATCTTACTTCAAGGTGTAAGCACCTCCTGCTTTAACTTTACCACAATCTTTACATCCCCAAATACCAACAGCCTTCCTCTTCACTGCATACTGTGAGAGGCAAAACTTTTCCAGATCAAACAAAATGCTCTCAAAGATTAAGGCTAATGCAAAAACATAGATATTGATTACCTTCCCACAGAATTCACAGAAGTACTTGCTGTGCTGGCTGACCTCCATCTTCTTTATCTGCTTCCGCAGACTGGCACCATAGCGGGTGCCTGCAAAATAAGTAAATACAGTTGAAGTCATCTTCTATCCCTGTTAAGGCCAAATGTGGACATTTTATATACAGCAGTAGAAGCCAGTAAGCAACTTATCAGATTGTTTAATTACTAAAAGGAGCTGTCACTATATAAACCTAATACAATGGGGATTCGGGAATAACAAGATGCACAGATAAAAGCCTGGTTAGTACATACCATATTTCCCAACAATACCCGCCTTCTTGGTCCTCTTGGTCTGCATACAGTAAAAGGAACACGATTGGAATTCGGGAATTACACAGGATGAAAAGTTAGTAGTTCCATAGAAAATGACACAGACATGCCATTATTGATATACATGGCAATGTATGAATAAAATTCTATTTAAGACAATTTCACATTCATAACAGAAAGCACGGCTAGCTATTACCTAAAGCTATACAAGCCTTCATCCATGGCATTGCTTGGTATGAGGAAAAAAAATAATCACAAAAATCTATCGTCTGACAACAGGGCGAAGCATATGTAAATCACTAGAGATAGATATGAAGCATAAAGTATCAAAACCACATATAAAAAAAATGAAGATAAAGCGGAAGAGCTGAGTACCATTTTGGACGGCTTTGAAGAGCAGCAACCCTAGAGATGAGCTCACCCTCGAATGGCCGACGAAATACCTTCAGTGGCCTTTTATAGTTGCGTATCTCAAGCAAAATGTTGCCCTAGGCCCATTAGGACTGGACATTTTATTGGGCCATTTTCTGCGGGCTTGGCCTCTAAATTTCTACTTTTCTTTTTTTGGAGAAGTAAATTTCTACCGCTATTTTAGCTGTATTTTATTAAATTAATACTAATAATTAATAATTATTACTTACTAATAAAAAGTAATAACAAAACTAAATGTTACAAACAAAATCAATAGATTAGATTTCATTACTGATTAGCGTATTTTAATGATCTCTTTGCATTTTTTGTTCGTCCAATTCAGACCTGAAAGACTGAGATTCCGTGGTGCCATACCTTCTATCTGATATCATTCCATATATGCCCTGTCGGTTTTCTTAAATTTACCGATCAACCAACAAACATGTTCATGCTCGTTAACTGCTCTAATTGCCGGAGTCCGTTGCAACTCCCTCCCGGCGCCCGATCCATACGTTGCGCTATCTGCCAGGCTGTCACTCAAATAGCCGATCCCCGTACAGCTCCTCCGCCTCCTTCCTCCTATGCGCCCCCTCCCCCTCAATCCAATTACGCCCCATCCCCGCCATCACCTTACAATCACGCTCCTCCGGGACCTCCTCCTAACGCTCACGGCAGGAAGAAGGCGGTGATATGCGGGATATCGTATCGGTACTCGAGACATGAGCTGAAGGGTTGCATAAACGACGCCAAGTGTATGCGTTATCTTCTGATCAGCAAGTTTCAGTTCCCAGAAGAGTCTATTCTTATGCTTACTGGTATTCTCTATTTTTGGTTCTGAATTGACTTTATTTTTGTATTTATTCCGCTGCACTGAAAATGAAATATATATGTGGTGGATATATTTTCCTTTTTCATTCTTTTTTTCTATTTCTAGAAGTCTAGGGGAATTCTGTATTTTCTCACACGTCGAGAAGTCGTTAAAAAGTGGTGATTGGCTTCCAGAGGGAATCAGATTTTGCAAGATGATATTTTTATATTCGAATCAGTTGTCAGAACGATAAACCTTTTGTCACTTCATGCACTTGTTTAGCGTTAGTTCTTTTCTGAATTTTAAATTGCAGAAGAGGAAACTGATCCCTACAGAATTCCCACTAAACATAACTTGAGGATGGCATTATACTGGCTTGTACAAGGTTGTCAGCCCGGAGACTCCCTCCTTTTTCACTATTCTGGTCATGGTTCGCGGCAAAGAAACTATACTGGTGATGAAGTTGATGGATATGATGAAACTCTGTGCCCCCTTGACTTTGAAACTCAAGGTATGATTGTTGATGATGAAATCAATGCAGCAATTGTCAGACCTCTTCCTCACGGTGTTAAGCTTCATGCAATAATCGATGCTTGCCATAGTGGCACTGTATTGGATTTACCCTTCCTCTGTAGAATGAACAGGTAGTTGTTGTGGAAAATATTCTTGAAATTAAATTATTGAATTCGATCTAAATTCCTTGTTGACAACATAGTTACACGGAATGTGTCAAGAACCTTTCCAAGATTTAGAACCTGTAATCAAATGATCTCATTTTTGTGCAACCAAATGTTGAAACTTTGCATTGAAAAAATTTCAGTTTCTGAAGCAAAATAATTTGCCATATACAAGTGCAGCTCTTATCTGATAAATACGTTTAAGTTAATGCCTATCCTCTGAGACTATTCAGCATGCTATATGGTATATACTATAGGTGTGGTGCATCTTACATTATCCACTGGATTCCTGACTAATTCAGCCTATTTCTTGAATTCAAAGGTTTTTATGGAAATGAGCATGTTGAGGTCGATACATAATTTTTGGCATTTCAGATTGTCTTTGTACTTCTCATCTGAAATAATTTTGGACCTTTTTCTGATTTTATTTTACTTTTTTGCTGTAGGAGTGGACAATATGTATGGGAGGACCATCGTCCGCGATCAGGCATATGGAAAGGAACAAATGGTGGAGAAGTCATTTCCTTCAGTGGTTGTGATGACAACCAAACCTCTGCTGATACATCTGTACGTTCGAAGAGGAATTTTTTTTGTCCCTTTTACGTCTGATAACTTAATAGGGGATATTAATGGAAATTTTATATTTCCCATAGGTGATTATCTCTCAAAGTAAAATTAAGAACTTCTATCTTTTGTGGACAGGCTTTATCAAAAATAACATCCACAGGTGCAATGACTTTTTGCTTCATCCAGGCCATTGAGCGTGGACATGGAACTACATATGGGAGCATTCTCAATTCAATGCGTAGTGCTATTCGAAATACTGGTAATGACCTTGGTGGTGGTCCTGTGACTTCTCTTGTTACGATGCTTTTGACTGGAGGCAGTGTTGGTGGACTGAGACAGGTATATTTTTTCATTACTTGTACGCTGATCATAGTAGATGAATTATGGGAGTAAATCCTTGTACATGGAGAGAGGATCAGCTTATTGATTTGATATTCGTCCTTCTGGGGGATCACTGATACTATCCAATGTTTTTTTTTTTACAGGAGCCACAATTGACTGCCTGCCAGCCATTTGATGTATATGTAAAACCTTTCTCCCTCTGAAATTGATTGCAACTGAATATAAAGCAATAGGGCTTTTTATTGTGGTCATAATTTGTTTGGAATTTGATCGACCGTTTGTCTTGATTCTCGATGTGTTACAACTAGCATAGAAAATATATAGCGTCTTTTACATCATTTGGCAGTTGGAACATGCCTCATTTCTGTTTTGCCATATTTGCTTTGTATTTGTTTTCCACTGGTTTCTTTGCTAAATTTTTTGGAGTGTGACATTTGTATTTGCATTACATTGAAAATGATACCTGTATTGTACCGCAATTGCATCTACGTACCGGGGAAAAGCACAAATAAGATTCCAGTTCCACAGGATTTTAGAACGTCTATATATATATATATATATATCTGCAATTAGATATTAAATAATAAACATAGCAGCCAAATTAATTAAGAGAAAGCATGTACACAGTGGTACGCTGTTAGCCATCTTCTATCTGCCGCCGGGAAGAAGGCAGCAATATTCAGGATCTTAGTCAACAATATGCCGGGGATCGAAGAAGGAGGTGATTTTGACTTTTTATGCAGTGGTGGTAACTAGTTTGAGGTCTCTTGTTTGGTTTGTTTATGGAACTATAAATTTTTGTTCTTGAGTAGGCGAAGTTAAGTTCCCCTCAATTTCTCACTGTCCCAACAGTTCATTAAAAATTCAATTATACAACATTAAATTGGAAGTTCGATGACTTCATATGCCTGTAAATGATTAAGATTAATATGCAACGATCTTGTTACCAACAACCGCCGTTTTCTCATTTTCTTGATTTTCTAATTTGACTTTCTTTTTTCTAGTAGATCAAATTTTACTCTTCTTTGATTTTGTGTTCTAAAAATTAAAATGCTTTTAGAAAGCAAAAGGTTTGTTCTTTCTCCCTAAATTTAATGGATTTTGAAAGCAAAAGAGGAAGGTGGACAAGGCAGTGTATGATGTGTTAATCTCTTTTCAACGTGTCATCATATTTTTTTCCAGACAAGAAAATTTAAGTTGCTAGTGTTTTGTTTATCCAAGTGAAACACTCATTAAATACGAAAAGAATAAATAAAAATACCTTATATGATCTCTATAAAATATTATGGACCACAAGATTATTTTTTTCAAGTGTAGCGTCCAAAATGCATTATAGCGTCCAAAATATGCATTTGGCCCCTCTTTGCCGGTTCACTCAACTTATCGCATCCTTTCATAATTGCAGTGCCAGTGAATATTTTAAAGAATAATATTAGGACAGAGATGTGAAAACCCCAACCAACCCAACCACCCACCCATAAGGAAAAATATTTTTGCAGATTACAAGTAACCTCCTAGACGCCAGAGATCGGATTCGGATTTTTTTTTTTTTTTTTTTTTTTTCCTAACAAAAGATACAAAATGAGCATCACTATCACCTAAATGAATTTTTCTAGTATCCTTGATCTGCTAGGGTCTGGAGGCCGGAAATCCTCCAGATGCAAATTGGAGCTAGTTCGGATCTCATTTAAGATACTTTCTCCTTTCTCTGCTTTAATAATCCCCAAAGTACTTCCGAGAACATCCCCTGCAAGTCCTATATCTAGAAGACGCCCTGTCTCTTCGCCACCTTCATATAACAGCTGCCCGATCTCCCTCAAAGATACCACATTTTCTATTACTGCTTTTGCAAACATGCTGCCTAGAAATTCTGCTGCTCTTGGGGCATCATTAACTGCATCCTCCAGGGTGGTGAGAACCGACTCAAACCTGTCCAATTCAATAACAATGATCACATACTGCAAACAATTAAACAGTGGAAACCAGTGACAAACGCACAGCGAAACTTTCCTACCCTTTCACAAGCTGGCGTGGACTCAATATGCTCTCCTCAGACCTTGCAAGATTGACAAGAAGTTTAGCCAAAAGATCTCTCTCCATGTCCTTCCTCTCAAATGAATCAGTGACCCAGAGAGATATCATTGAAGGATGGAAACTCGAGGAATTTAGTTCCTTGATGCATAAAGCAACTTCTTTCTCATCTCTCGCACTGAAAAAGTCAAATACCTCTGTTATATATTAATAAATACAAGAACAAAAAAAAAATAATAATCTACCATTCTGTGACATGCCATGTTACAATAAATAATATTCAGTATCTGTGACCGCAAGGATGGCAACAGTTCAGGGTATGGGACAAGTTCGAGTCGGCTTTTATTCAAAAATTAAATTAAAAAAATAGAAAACATAGGCTTGGTTTTAAAGAAATAAACAGATCAGGCTATATATGCAGGTCAGGTTTCATTTTTAAAATCCATATCCACTCTGTCTTCAAATGAATTGGGTTCTGGTGCATATCCGACAGATCAGATAAAATTGTGATCCCTAAGCAGAAGTATCCAAATCACAGCAAAGCTATCAGCTGCAGATTGAAGTAGATAATAGCAAAAGTTACAGCTGAAAAACAAGCTGTTACATTGTGTTACCACCTATAGTTAGGTTACAATAAAGTTCAATGCCCAAGTAACAATGTGACGTAAACAAAAGAAGATTCAAGATACATATGCCCTCAAAGTACGTAGATATTCAACAAGAACCAGACTCTCCTCCTGAATGGGAAGACTATCCATTCATACAAAAACCGAAGGGGCTCATTTACAAGTCAAAAATCCAATTGACAGATTCTCCGTTATCTTCCAGAAAAGAAAATGAAATAAAGTACTCACTCCAGGTAATGAAATATTTTGCCTATGTAGAAAGGAATAGTACTTAAATCATAAATTAAGAATTTGGCACTACTGAACAAGTTTCTTCTAGAAGCATAAATGGATTATTTTCGCTTTAATTCAAGACTAGAAAGAACTTTCGACCAAAAAAGTGGCAGAAGAACAAAAAATTAAAAAGAAGAGTTGGAACTAATTTCACAAATCAGTCCATGTTAAACAGAATAATTCTGTAATCGCAACTGAAAATTGTAGAATCAAACATCACATCAGGCGCCTCACATTGACAAAGGCAGTTATGAATTTGCTATATGCATAATTGCATGTTACAAAGCTAAATTTCATACTGAAAATGATAAGTGATGAAATATAGTTGAGACAGATTTCAACAACTGAGCAACAACAACAAGTAAGCCTTAATCCCAAACTATTTTAGGTCAGCTATATGAGTTCTTGGTTTTCAATATCTGTGCAATCTGATCAAATAAAAACAGAGCAACAATTGGAAATATTTCAAAGACAGAAAAAACCTAACATAACCTATTTTTCTGGTAACAATGGACAATATCTATTCACATGCATCTGAATATATAAGCGGCACAACTGATTGTACAGGATAAAGAAGAAAAAGATTATGCATTGAACATTGGTCAAACCATTAACATAAATGCATGATATTGCACGAACTTACTATGAAGAATGGACATGAATAAAAGAGTGCCCAGATAATAAATGTATGCATGAAGTACCTGTAAAACTCTTTAATTGCTGCCATTGACATGTCTCGTAAGCGATCTTCAGGCCACGCCTTCTCTGAAGGAATATTCTGAGTGAAAGCTGGTGCCTGAGCTCGAGCAGGCGGTGATGTTGCAAGAGGTCTATCAAAACTGCGATCCTGATTCCGAGGATCCCTGTTAACATAATTCATATTACGCTCTTGAGCATTTAATTGATCAAAAGCAGATGGAACCGAAAATCTGTCTGGAGCATATCTTGGAATGAAATCCTCTGTCGAACCATAAACTGGTCGATCTGAAACAGCACTAAAACCATTCAAACCAGCTGGCATCCTTCTTGATTCACCTGGGCTAGGTGAAATGTCAGCTACAGGAGCACTTGCCATTTGAGGTGGCCCTCTAATGGACATTCCTCGAGCAAGTCCACCTTGAGGACCCAAAGTAATAGAATCCTCACTAAGAGGCCGAGGCAAGGGAACAGACAAAGTCCTAGCTTCATATGACTGCCTTTCTTCAAAACGAACATCCTGGACGCCATACCCACGACCTTGAGCAGGCAGCGCATGGAATCCACCCATCTGCGCATTCGGAGAGGATAACATGGCTGAACCTCTAGGACCAAAATCCATAGGTGCCCTTCTCGGAGAGGGATTCATGCTAGGATTCCGAGTCAGCCTACTTGTTTGATGGTGTCGTTCTTGAGCAGCATCTCTATGCACTTCGTCAATCTTTTTGGGTCCTTCAACCTTCCTCCTCTGCTGCCATTTGTTCCTTCTCAGATCAATAGCATCCTTTAACATGAACCTAACCCTGGAAGACAGTTTCATATTATTTGATAATTTTGCCATTCCGTCAAAATATGCGTCCATGTGCTCCTTGGCTTTGGGATGGTCAATCATCTCTCCAATTGTACTCATTAATTTGCACAAAGCCTCAACATCTTCCTCATCAGGATTCTGATACTGACCCAGAAGCTTTTTGATACAGTCATGCATAATTCTCTCCGTCAACATTTTCTTCTTATACAACTCCCCGATCAATCTTATGTTACCAAGCATTCGTCTTCGTGCCTTAACTCTCTTCTCTTCTCTTTCCTCTGCAGTCTGTTTAGTCGCACCCTCCTCGTCAGCTTTATTAGCTTCTTCTTGCTCTCTCTCCCCTCTCTCAAATTCCTCCTGGCACTTGTTCAGAAGTAACCTCTTGAAAGTTATTCTTTCATTATCTTCAGTAAAATCTGGCAACTCTCCAGCCAAATGATAGCAGAAGTTGGCATACATTTCACAGAAAGTAGGCTCCATTAAAGCTTTGTCAAAGATCTGTGAGATGACTCCCCTAAGCGTGACAGCATTGTCAATGTTAACTGCTTTTACCTGTTCAAAAAGTTTCTCAAAATTTTGAGGAGTTAGCTTGTTCAAGATAGCTTTCAACAGCCTCTGCTTGGCCTCTTCTTCATCTGCCACTTTACCCACTTCATACTTTCTCTCAGCCTTGTGCATCACCTGCAATGGAGTATGAGGAGAAGGAATCAATCCCTTTTGCTGGAAATTTGTAGCACGCTGCCAACGCTCAGCATCTGGGCTATTTCTTTGTATACCACCCTGAGGACCCATTGATTGCATGGGCCCAGATAGAATACCTCCTGAATACTGCGCAGGAGTCTGTGTTCGTGGATTCCTAAGAACACCATAATTTCCTCCTTGGCCAGGTCGGAACCCTGCATTACCTCCAAAACCAATATCTCCACGTAAATCCCTTCCTATGCCAAAGGGTCCAGGTAATTTACTCCATCGGTCATCATCAACCATACTACTCCCACGACGGTCAATTCGAGATCCGCTGTTTGATCTATCCATACCTCTCCCAGGACTAGGGTATGCATCCCGGTCAACAAAATGAGAAACACTAACACTCATCAAAGCCTCTGCAATATCAGCTGTAATTTCAAAACTTTCTGGAAGATCAGTACACTGTTCGGAAAACTTCAAAAGAAAATCTCTCGAATACTTCTTTGTAATATTTGAATTTCCAATTTTCTCATGTTGCGCCAATGCAGACTCATTATCAATAGCTTCTAGTTTTGGTGCAGAGATGTCGGCAGCATCTTCCCAATCATCTGGCTCAGCTTTGTTTCGGATACCTTTCTCACCTGTAACAGAGTCCACTTGAAGCGTGCCTACCTGCTTCACATTGGAGCTAGTAGAGGTGCTCTCCAATACTTCCGAAGAAACTACAATTTCTTTCTTTTCTTCAGGACCTTTATATGCCATATAAAGATCAGAAGTTGTCCCAGCAGCATCTGCTTTCTGAAGAATTTCTTTTCTCTTCTTCTTCAGTCTGGCAGTTGTACTCTTTGATCTGGTCAGTTCAACAACTTTTTCCTTCGAACTAGACACTGCAACTGAGACTGAAACAGCACTATTATCAACGTCCCCTTCGTGTTTTGAAGTTACGTCAGAAAGATCAGATGTAGAAATAGGCATGAACTGCTGATCTGATGCACTGGATTTTGCAACAGAAACTTCTTTATCGCCTACGTTGTTACTTTTGCTTGAAGATAAATCCAACGTTAGATTGTCATCAATATATGCCTTCCCACTGTCTGCAGATTCCAAATTTCTGGATGTAGAAACATCCACATTATCAGACATCATGTCATCTTCTCTGTGGCTAGTCATGTACTCATCCTGCCCTCCCTTCATGGTTTCCAAGGCTGAGAACACATTTCCAAGTGCTGTTCCTGTTAAACACGATTCCGTTTTACATTGATTGATAAGATCTGCTGTTTTTGAACTGAAAGCTTGAGACGAAAATTCTGAATTTCTATTCTCTGCATCAGAACCTTCAGGCACTCCCGTTTCTCCATATCTAAATTGTTCTTGTGGGGAAGAACCATCTATCTTAGCTTGATCACCAACATTCACAGAATCAACAACACCTCCAGCACCAGAAATTTCAGAAGGAACACCAACTAAACCGTCCCCAGAATCAACAATCTTGGCTTCAGAAACATCAGAAGTTGGACCACTGATTACTGGAATCGGTTCCTGGATTGTTTCTGTCAAGTCTTCATTAATTACTGATGACGGAGTAAGAGTTGCTTTAGTTTCTACAGTTTCAGATACTCCGTGGTTAGAAGATACACCCAGTTCTGAAGTGCGAGAAGAAAGGCTTGACACTGTGGTAGATTGTCCACCAATCTGTAAAAGGCAAATTCACGCAGATAAAACAGTCTAAACCAAAAAATTGCATAATGAAGAAGAAAAAGGTTCTTCCTTTAGTAAATCATTGTACCTGATGTTGGGACTGAACATATCCTTTTTTGCCTGGCTTCTTCTGATGATCTTTAATAGAGTTTGCCCTACTCAGAGTTTCCTTTCTTTTGCCTTCAGTATTGCTCAAAGAAACTATTGATTCCTCAGATTGAGCAGGTGTGGTGGGTGAAGAATCAGACACCACACTATCAACAGTGACGGAAGCAGGTTTTCTAGATGCCACTGGCAATGACTTGGATGCTGAAGATTCAATAGTTTTTGAATGTGGGAAAGAACTTTCAGGAGGATTCTCTCCATCCTTCTGCAAATTAGATGAAGTGACTTCCACAGGGGCCCTAGAAGGCTTTCCCGACCCACCCTTCTCAACAGTGGATGAACTATTTGATGACAATGACTCTACAACCTTCTCCCCAACAGAACTAGCTGCTGGTTTCACTTTAACCTGTACTGTTCCAGAAGCAGATGAGGTTATAATATGTGCATCACGAGCATGTTCTGTGTTTAATGGTTCAGTTACACCATGAATTGAAATCCCAGACTTGTTAACCGGCAGAGAATTAAGGGCAGATGGATTAACAATTGATACGTTTTGAGGACCTTGAGTAACAGAATAGTTAAACCTAGATGGCTGAGAATTGGGTGCTATTTGGCCACTTGCCAATGGAAGAGAGCTCGAAGATTGAAAAAATAGATTGTTGGGATTGTAAGAATTGGGGTAATAATTGATTGGATGAGTAGGTGCAAATGACGGGATCGGCTGAGATTGAGGTGGGATGTTAGGGTGAGATCTAAGGCTAGATGATCCACCATCCAGATATGTATCTGTTCGCTTATCAAGTCTCAGTTCTTCATGAGTCCTTGGATCAGTAATCTTGACAGTTGTCTTACGAGGACCACCGAACTTCCCACCCTGTTGTTGAGGATATTGCGGTGTGATCCCCATTCCCAAGTTCCCCAGCTGAGGTGGAATTTGTGGGCCCATTTGAGGAGGAAAACTCAACCCCTGGCCCTGATGCATGATTCCTTGAGGCTGCATTGGATGGGGTTGAAGACCTTGAACAAACATTGGCTGTTGAACTTGGGGGGCATTTCCCATCGGTAATCCTGCCATCGGCATCGGAACCTGAAGGGAAGTTGGTGTCACACCTTGAGACTGAATCTGTGGGTTTGGGCCACCAAACTGCACCGACACAGGAGGCTGATGAAATGGCATTTGCATGGAAGACATAGGATAGGGGAGAACAGAAGACTTCTGTGTCTGACTCACATGCGGTGCAGCTGAGACTTGAATATCCTCTTTGGCTTTGGGCACTTGATGAGCCTCACCAGCACTAGATTGGTCAACAGCACCTACATCCTTCTTTGGCAATTGTTGCTTTGGAGCAGGCGTTGGCAGCGGAGGCACGGATACAAACGCATCATGGCGTGCCTGAAATTCAAAATCATACAACTAGCTTCAATAATTTATCTTAAAAAAAAAAACATGCAAATAAGATATACAACATCAAAAGTTTCCAACTTCACTAATTACTATAACATCAAGTGTCCAAGAGCATTGATTCAGGTATAGCCATATATGGACACATTGTTTAATGTCAACTTTAAGACACCATCACTACCCTATCAATATCACTCTATGCCAAGGCAGGATACATTATCACTGTACATGATGAAGCGCGACTTGAGAGTAAGAGATACCTGGTCGCGTTTCTGCTCATCCAAATTTGGAGGAGCTGAGCTTGTTCGAGCTGGAATCTACAAGACAATAACTTCGTCACAAATACATAAAACCTAAGAAATTTCCATTCAGATGATGAAAACGAGAGAATTACCTGCATCCCATTCATGAAACCAGGACTAATCGACCCAAACTGAAATGGGAATGCCTTAGATGCATCTCCAGGGGCTACGTCACAAAAATAAATTGTAAATGAACGACTTTAATATGCCATTCTGACACTAGAAAATTCTAAAACTAACAAACACATCACAGAATTTACACACTATAACATTTTCATGAAAAAAAAACCTTTAGCAGGTAATGTAGGTAATACGGCCTCAGAGCTTAGGGAGGCAGATTGAGGAGTTGGAATCTTTGGAACAGCTCGGCTGCCCCTCTGAGGGGTTGGGGTCTCATTTGGCTTGACATTACCAATTGAAACAGGTGCATCAGATGCTCCTGTCACAAAATTAACAAAAGAATTGCAAACAGTTCAAAACCAACTTAATAGGGCCAAAGCGCCACATTTTATGTTGGAAAAATCCAAATGATTTTGCACAGAAATTACAAAACAAATACTGAAGACAAAAGATTTCAACATAAGAAGTTACAGCTGTATGATCAAACAATACCATGTAACGGAGGCTGTACATGGGCACCATTCTGTACAGTGCGAGGCGCAGAATCGGAAGAATTAGCAGATGGCACGTTTATCCTGGATTGCCCTCCTTGAGCATTATTAGACTTCTTAAAACTATCATCAAAATTAGAAAATAAAAAAACAAAGCGTAGAAGACTAGAAAAAATAGAAACCCTAAATTATTAGAAATAAAAAGAGGCCAAAGTTAGAAACCCTAAACGAATACCTCCGATTGGAAGGAATAGAAGAAGAAGACGGTGAAGGGGCGGGCCCTCCGCCGCCCTTACCGTAGGCACCTGAGGAAGTCCGCTGCTGATTAGAGCCTGCGGATCGTCCTGATTTCCGATACTGTGTGTCGCTCTTATCCGACCTTGATTGATTGAAGGACATATATTCGTACGCTTTAACCCCCTTTTTCGTTTTGGTTTCTCTGAAAGCAGAACAGATCCACTAAAAAACAATCGCACCAAACAGAAAAATCATAATCATAATCATAAGAGAAAATGCGCAATTTGGGCTTCATTAATTAGGGAGGGACAGTTGAGGTACCTGTGGAGTGTAGAATGTAGAGATAGGAAGATTAGGGTTTTAATGGACGGTCATGACCGTGCTCAGCGACACAGATAGGGAGAAGAAAAATAAAAAAAAAAAAAAGAAAAAAAAAAGAAAAGAAAGAAAGAAAGAAAGAGTGGGAGAGAGAGAGGAACAACAAATGGGAGAGTTTTGCTAAGAGAGTTAATTTAGAGAGAGAAAGGGTAACAAACTGACCAGCCGAGGTGGTCAAAAGGTAGGTTTTTTAGGAGATCGAAATCGAATGGGTCGCGGGTTCTCAGTGCTCTTCGCTGCTCTCTTTTACTCTCTCTCCTTTCTTAAATTCTTTACCTTTTCGTTTCACTGTGGTTTCACCGACCTTACTCTACAACCAACACGCCCTTGCCTTCTAACTTCACGCGCCGCCGCAACTCTCTCTATTAGGAAAGCTACCGCAGCTGGTTTTTATGAATTTTGTTAATTATTAATCCTTTCTAATTAGTAATTGTGTAATTAAGTACTACCAATTATAAATAATAAAACACTTAATAAGGTAAAGATATGATTGATATTAGAGTTGAACCTAATACACTTACGGCTTGTTTAGAACAAATAAATAATAATTTCAGAGTTTAAAGTAATTACAAATAAAGTATTATTATTGATATTTTATTTACGTGATTTGAAAAAATATTTGTATTAAAAATTTAGTCAACTAAAATTATTTTATGTATTTTTTTTATGTATTTTTTTTACCCTTAACTCATTGAATATCTATATATATATATATTTATATATAAAAGTACGAATAGGGGAGACATTTCATCCTCAAAACGCCCCTACATATTCCAATTGATAAAAAATTTTATTAAGGATAATTTAATTTTAATAAATAAGTTGAGACCAAATTGTGTTTATTTTTTTATTCTAATTATTATTATTATTATTATTATTATAATTTAATCTAATCCTATTCTAATTAAAAATTTATTTTTTAATAATGAGATAATTTTTAATTTTATTGAATAACTTAATTTTATTTTAATTAGTAACTTTTAATTTTATTGTGATTAGGAATATAATTTAATAAAAATATATATTTTAATAAATATTAGGATAGCTAATATTGGGACCATACCTTAATTAAAATATAATATAATAATATAAAATATTTTGTAGATGTTTAATACACTAACACTTGCGTATTAATACACTAAAAAATAAAAAAATAAAAAATAAAAATCTTCTGAGTCATTTATATTAATCCTAATTGTTAAATTACACAAGAATCGAAACAAAATTTATTAATTAGTTATAAATTATTTATTTTAAGGTAAATCATTAATGAATATTAAATATCAATTAACTAAATAAGAATATTAAATCAATTAGCAATCCTAATATTAATCTAATTAATTTAAAATCTCACTATAAATAGGTCTTTTAAAACTAATTAAGAGAAAACAAACATTATCTCTGAAAAATCAGATGGTGGTATCGTGATTTTCTCGAAATAGTTAAAATTTTCAGTTAATAAATTTAAATAATGTAAGTATTTTATCTATTAAAATTCAAATGAATTGGCAATTTTTGATTTATTTTATTTTATTTTATTAATTGATTTTTTTTATTCAATTTTTCACATTATAAATTTATTATCATAATTGTATTTCAATTTTTCATGATTTTTACTGTTTTGCTTGCTACACTAATTTTTAAAAATTTATGCATTTATAGAAATTTTTCAGAGATACTAATTATTTTAGTCCTAATATTCTAATTAAATTTTATAGTTCAGTAATAAATATAATTTTATTAGTTTTATAGTTTAAATTAATTTAGTTGATGGTTGCAACTTTTTTTTTAGAGTTTTTACATATTCTTGAATTAGAGCGCCTAATTATTATTATTTTTTTTAAATTTAATATTGTAATAATGCATCGATACATTTTAGATTCACAAAGAAAAAATATCGAAGAAAAAAAAAATTAATTTAAGCACATAAAAATACATGTATTCTTTTTCAGATATTCTATTTAATATTAATTAATTAAATTTCTAAATTGACAAAAATATCATTAAAAATTTTAATTTTATTTATTAGAAAATAAAGGTAATTTAATTATGATTGTTTCTGCCAATTTTCTATTTGAATTTAAATTCTATTAGGAAAAAGGGGAAGGGGGATATTAGATTTCTAAAACATACCTATTAAATTTATGGATTGACAAAAATATTATTAAAGATTTTAATTTTATTGATGACAAAAAATGCAATTTAATTTTAATTTATTATGTTAATTTATTAATTTTTCATTGGTAAATATTATAAATAATCTATTCAATTTATGACATTTTGTCCAATTATCATTATTATTATGTTAATGTTATTTTTCATCGATATTAAATTGATAACAATCAGTATTATGATTAATAAGTCTAAAGGCTGCAAACAGAACCATAAAGCAAAACGGTAACTAATTTGTCTCGTCAATTGATATTTTTATTTCAATTATAAATTTTAGTTAGTATAAAAATAAAATTTACCTAAAAACAAGGTAAAATATTTATAATATCAATTAATGATTTTATGATAATATATCAATTTATATTAATTTATCTTTACACTAATAAATTTAGCTATTGTTAACAATAGTTCTGACTCGAATTTTATTAAATTTTATAAATTATATATTAAATGAAAGAAAATATTCTAAGAACTATAATTTTCGTTGTTAGTTTCACATTTAATTAACTATTTGGTCAAATGCAACCTAACAGTAATTCCAAGATTTCTAGCCATGACTTAACTCAAACTATTTCATAAAATTTAAAATTAGTCAAATAAAATAATAAATTAATAAGAGAATTATAGATATACAAAAATTAAAATGCAAATGAGAACAACAAGTTACATATGACAAAAAATATATATGTATAAACATAAAAATTATTAAGACAATCAATTATTAAATCAAATGAATTTACTATCGAAAAAATAATAATGAATTGTGAAATTAAACTTAAATTTTAAAAATAATATTATCATGTAATATAAAAAAATAAAATAATTTATGAGCAAAAATAACGAGTACAAATGTACAACGCACGTTAAAAAAAACTAGTATATATAAAGTACGAATGGGGGGAGGGCATTTGATTCCCAAAACACTCTTATGTATTCTAATTGATAAAAAATATTATTAAGGACAATTTAGTCTTAACAGCTAAGTTGGGACCACATTGTATTTATTTTCCTATTCTAATTATTATTATTATAATTTTATTTGATCTTATTCTAATTATGAATTTATTCTTTAATACAATTCTAATTATCTATCTATCTATAATATATATAAAAATACGAATGAGTGGAGGAGGAACATTTGGTCTCCAAAACACCCCTACGTATTCTAATTGATAAAAAATATTATTAAGGACAATTTAATGTTAATAGCTAAGTTGGGACCACATTATGTTTATTTTTCTATTATAATTATTATTATAATTTTAATATAATCCTATTTTAATTAAAAATTCATTATTTAATACGATTTTAATTAAAAATTTGTTCTATCATACCACTATATATAAATATTTAGTTTTGATTATTTTTCGCTATTAATAATTTGTTGCTTTTGCTATTTTGAATTGAAAATATTAAGTTTGCGATCATGTCTTGTTCTTATGGTAAATATTAACAATCTCTATTTATAAATTAATAGAATAGTTGTTATTTATATTTATTATAATTTGATATATTTATATCTTTTTATTTCTTTTTAAAGTTATAAATTAGAAAATACACACAAAATATCCTTATATTTCTTTATTTCTTTTTAAAGTTCTCTTATTTGCTGAGTCGAGCTCTATGAGACACTTGGACTTCTTGATGCTCTGCATTATGATATAATAAATCACAAATAAAATAATTATATCAACGGTTATGCACAAGAATAACATAATAGTTAATCCAGTTACATAATACCTGATCTTTCAATCAAATAATCTCAACATTGTCTCTAACAGAAGTTGGAGAAATTAAAACTTACTATGAAATTGAATTTAGTAATTCTTATTATTATATTTTTTGTATTATTATTTTTACAACATATGTTTAAATATCTTTTTTAGCTATCGTTATGATGTTACACTTGTAGTGCTATTAAAAATATTCAAACTGTTAAAAAGTAAGAATTATATTTATTTCAAATATTTTATATAATATCAGTGTTTGGTTGTTGTAATATTTTTAATTAGATATATAATATCTATGAATAACTTTGTAATATATTTTAATTTATTTTATAGATATAATGTCAATTTCGGTATAGTTGATACATATATAAACCTTTGAAATAAAAAAAAATTATATAACAAATACAAATAACGGGTATTTACGTGCAACGCATATTCTAAAAAACTAGTATTAATAAATCCTCTTGTTTATCATAGAAAAAATAATTATTTAAATATTTATTTAAAACCTTGTAAATATTTTGAAACATCTAAAAATAAATAATAAATTTAAATTAAGAATTAATTTTTTATTATTAATAATTAAAAATTAAGAATTAACATTACAATATGCTTTTATTAAATGTTTCAATTATATAAAGTACAACTTACAACAATTATTTGAATTCTACATTTGTAAATAACAGTATATAAAGTTTATATTATTGCCAACCATAATCAATCATCCCGATAGTTGTTGACTTGCCTCAAATTACTGTTTTATATACGTTTCACAGTATTTATTTTTTTGAGTCTATATATTTTTACAATATACAAATAAAAATTGTTAAAATATTTTAATAATTTTTTAATACTATAATCACACAACTGGACATTCAAAGAAAATCAAACAACTAGAAAAAAATAACATAATTATAATGGTAATTAATAGAAAATAGCGGACGACATTTATATATGATTGATGATGATCATACTCGCAGCTGAGCTACCTTAGGAACTTATGTATTTTTTCGGTAAAATTAATTGTTTTGATAGCTATTAATTATTTTAGTGACATATAGTCATTAACTGTTTGAATAACATTTTATGACTAAAAAGTTATATGAATTAACTTTTTATAAAAAAATTATCTTTACCTCTAAAAATTAATCTAAACTTATATTACCGAATATTTTTGTAAGCAACTTCAACGTTTTTTACTATTTAAAAAACCGCTGCGGATTGCAGCCTATATACGATTTTAGGGTAGCAGTGGTACCCTCCACTCCAGGCTGGGCCCAAGACTTTCTGAGCCCACACTTTATACAAAGGCTCGTTAGAATCCGAGATCCAACATTCCCACTATCTTTTTTTTTCTCCCTGCAACTAAACTTCGAAAATCAAAAACCAAAATTTCCATACTTCCGAATTCAATTACTCTCTCTAGTGGTAGAAAATGGCACCGCGGTCTCCTCAATACGCTGCCTATGTCAAATGTAAGTTCTCTATTCTCTTTTTCTCATTCTCATTTTCCCCATAATTTCTAAAGGAAAAAAAGGAAAAAAGAAATGCATATTAGATGATTTTGCTTCTGTTTACTTCCTCCCCAATAAGGATGTTGAAATCATGTCATATACTCTTTGAAAACTATAAACCATGGCCTTCGATTGGTATGGTTATTTTTTTTATGTAAATAGAAAGTTGAGGAACAAGCTTTGTAGTTTATATTTCTACTAAAAGCCGTAAATTGACTTGTACATTTCCTTGGAACTGTAGAGGCTCTGAAAAGCATTGAGCACCGACTTCTGCTAATTTTGATTCAGTTTCACATTTTTGGAGGGTGAATTCTATTGCTAACTGAGATTCCTTTCTTATCTTCCTTCAAATCCATCCTGTCTAGAGTTTTGCTCCCACCCTATCTGGTACAAATCAATTTCAAGTATGGAATCTATTTTTTAATATAGAATTTGGGTCATTTGTGTTGAATTCCCTGAAATTTAATTTGTGCTACTGAGATTGAGCACTCTCATTCATACCGAACTTGAAATTCCTTTAACTCTTGTTCATGTATCATGGACTACGGGGTACACAAAACTTTACTCTTGTGGTTAATATTACAATCATAATAACAAACAAGGGGGAAAAATGTTGCTTTTGTAAGAAACAGAAGATGATATTGTATTTTCTTAAAATGGTAGAAGAAGCTATTTGGCATTTTTGGATTGGTCAATTTCTGTAACACAGTGTGCTGAACTAGGATATTTATATCTGAAGAACATTGAATTTAAATCAAAATGCCATGTTGATTATGTCTTCTTTTGCTTTCTCCGCTACTAGAGTTTGGTTGTTTTATGGAGTTCTCATATGATTTTTTTTATTCTTCTTTAATATCATTTCTTGATGCAGACTGAGAAGGCCTTTTTAGGCTATTGCAAATTTTCCGACAATTCTCCTTCGCAGATTATTATTTTTCTTAACATAGTAGTTTTGACCTTATTAACATTCGCAAGCAGTTATTCGGTTCAAATATTGGCCAACCCTATTTGTATTTTGGGTCAATTCAAGTGAAACCACAATTGGAACTAGTGGATTCTCCATTTCCACATTTTCATTCTCAGCTAATTGGCTTCAACCATGGAAGGTCGAGAACTCCAAATGCATGCCAAATACACCATCTCACAACAGCTCTTGTGGTTCTTTGGCGTAGCAGCATGCATAAAGCTCTTACTGATCCCATCATATCACAGCACAGATTTTGAAGTCCATCGACATTGGCTTGCTTTGACCCACACCCTTCCTCTCTCTCAGTGGTACTTCGATGAGACCAGCCCCTGGACACTTGATTACCCTCCATTCTTTGCCTATTATGAATATTTTCTGTCCTTCTTTGCCTATTTCATTGACCCTCAAATAGTTGATATCTACAGAGGCCTTGATTATAAATCAAACACAGTAATCTATTTCCAAAGGATCAGTGTGATTGTCTCAGATTTGTGTCTTCTCTATGGAATTTACAGATTGACAAAAAAATTGGAGTCTAGGAGAAGAATTTTAATTTGGGTATTGGTGGTTTGGTCCCCGGGACTTATAATGGTGGACTCTATGCATTTTCAGTACAATGGATTTTTGCTAGGGCTATTGATGTTGTCCATTTCCTACTTGCAAGAAGGAAGGGATTTGATTGGTGGCTTCATTTTTGCTGTTTTGTTATGTTTCAAGCATTTGTTTGCAGTGGCTGCTCCAATTTACTTTGTCTATTTGTTGAGGCACTATTGCTGGAAAGGTTTATGGAGGGGTTTTGGGAGGCTTTCAGCTATGGGGTCTGTTGTCATGGTGGTTTTTGTAGCTGCATATGGTCCATTTTTCTATCATGGGCAGGTAATTCAGGCCTCCTTCCAGTTAATTAACTTGTGATTCAGTCGTCATTAAATTGTTCTTATCATATGATACATCATAGTTATCATAAATTCTTGTTTGATTTTGCTTGGTTTCATTATTATTTGGGTAAAATCTCCGGGGTGGCTTGTGCTGTTTTGAGAATTTTCACCATAAATTTGCTATATATTTTCATAGTTTTGACTGGATAGTTTTGGAGTTCTTGCTTGTCGCATTTAACAATGTGGGATATGGTTATTTTGGCTCAAACCTTTGAACTATATTGCGTTTATACCTGTCTCTTTAATTGCTCATTGTGTAACTATGTTGAGCTATCTATGACGCGATTGAAGTTGGGAATGTTCCCTAATCAATATCAAATGGAGCCTTTTCTGTTATAATAATCTCTCTCTCTCTCATGTGCACACCACACAGTTGCTGTTGCAGATGTAGCATAGCATCCATGATATAGGACAATCACTAGTTCAAGGGGTGATATGTTAATTATTTCTGCTTCGCAGATTTACAAACTAATGTTTTTGCAGGTATAATTTGTTCACAAACAGCTAAAGCCATCCCTCTTCTAGTACTTTTGCATGGTGCATTCATTCACATAAAATTTCTACTTTGCAGATACAACAAGTTATCAGCCGTATGTTCCCTTTTGGCAGGGGACTCTGCCATGCATACTGGGCCCCAAACTTTTGGGTATTCTATATTATATTAGATAAAGGCCTAGCTATCTTTTTCAGAAAACTTGGATTAAACATCCAAGCATCATCAGCTTCATTTACTGGTGGGCTGGTGGGGGATTCACCACCTTTTGCTGTGCTTCCTAAGGTAAGTCTACACAAGGAGGTCTGATACTAGTAATACCCCTAATTAACCTGATGCAATTAATAATATCATTTGAGTCATGCCAATTGGAAATATGGTTCTGCTGAATATAACTTTTCAACTAATTATGGAATCGATATCTGGAAATTGACTTTGATGATATTTGATTGTTCTTTTCTAATTTGACTCTCAAAGCATTGGAAAGACAATGTTTTAAGTCTAAATTTATCAAATGGCAGATCACTCCCTTGGCAACCTTAAGCATGGTATTGCTTGCCTTAATTCCTTGCCTTGTAAAGGCTTGGAAAAATCCCCAACCAGGATTGGTTACCAGATGGATTGCTTATGCTTATACATGCGGCTTTTTATTTGGGTGGCATGTACATGAAAAGGCATCACTCCACTTTATCATCCCCTTGGCTGTTGTTGCTGTGGAGAGCATGGAAGATGCAAGGCATTACTTCTTGCTTTCTATAGGTATGCTCACTCTAGCCAAACTCATATATGTTAAATGTCTTCTAGCAAGTTGCTGGATGACATTCTCAATCTTTGTTAGGCAGAATATGATATCCATGTATCTTGGCACTGGTAATTTCTCTTAACAAGCATGTTGGTATTAAAGTGCATTTCTATAAACTGATGGAGAATATGATACTTTATATGTTATGCAGCATCTTTCTACTCATTGTTTCCACTTCTATATGAGGCTCAGGAGTATCCTATTAAAGTGCTGCTGTTGGTGTTACACTCCATTTTAATGAGGTACAGCTTCTCTGTACGATTCAGCAAGGATGAAGCAGCCAAAAAGAACATATCAGCAAAGATAGGAGGTGCACAATTGGGTTCATCCAGAACTTCAAGCCTCATTAATGTTAAAGGAGGCATCGTTGTTGGATGGGTTGGGAAATGTTACCTATGTGGCCTTTTGGCTATTGAAATATGGAATCAGTTTTTGCATCCTTATCTCCTTGGTGACAAGCTTCCATTTGTACCCCTTATGTTAATTTCTACATATTGTGCGGTAGCAATGATTTGCTCATGGTTATGGCAGCTGAAATGGATAATGAGTTCTACCTGATTCTTAGGGTGATGTTTGTACTGTTGCTGAGAGTGCTGATGTTTGATGCGCTGAGTAGAAAATTTTTGTACCTTCACATTTCTATATAATTTCATATATCTTAACCTTGATTCAGGAGGCTTTCAGAATTTGTGTTTTAAAAGTTGGTCTGAAAGCTGACCGCAGGACATCTTCAATAATATTAGTCATGTATCAGTTAAAATCATACAAGGTACGTATTATCCTAATGGCCAGCATCTCCTAGCACTTTGACTTGGCAAGGTCAACTAATCCATTTACCATCCGAAAGTTTTTGAGTTTTGACAGTGAAGTTTGTCTGACACCTGAATATTTATTTTTTAGGTTTTTTTTTTTTTTTTTTTTTTTTTTTTTTGCATGGAAGTTATTGATACTTGTGTTGACTTTAGGAACATTAGCTGGCTCATAAATTTTAGTCAACGAGACGAGTGCTGCATCATAACTGTCCCTTTCTGCCCCTATACTTTGTTGGTGGGTATATGTATAAGATAGAGACAGACCCATTTTGGCAGCAAGGGGAAGAGAAGACCCAGATGGCAACTGCTGGGTCTGTCTCTCCCTGAAATACTAACAAATTAGGAATATAATAAGAAAATAAATAATAGGCACGGTCCATCATTGCTTATTATTACTAATGTTATTGTCAGGAATAGGAAAGAAGGGTCGCATATATATATATATATCCATCACAGTCCAAACATATAGGAGAGAGATGGATGCTAATTTTGGACAACCCTTGACTTGGTCAACCGTTTTCCTTAAACAACTTGCTAGTAATAAATTAACACTACAGAATCTGAAAGCAAATTATGCGTATCTCTCGTTGTAAGAGAAGAGCTTTTATGTGCTTTGAAGTGGCATTTTCCTTGCATCCAATTCGTGAGGAGATAGGTAACATTAATTTCCAAACTCAAGTCATGTGCATGTGTATGTCTGACTTTCTAGATTTAAACAATTGCCCTTGCTAATTTGAAATTAAAGCTTCCTTAATCCTTTAGTTTGATTAAGCGGCTTGATGTTTTACTATAAATATGATTAATTGAAGAAAAAAAAAAAAAATCAAAATCCATGATTTATCTTTCTTTATTTGTGTAGTAATAAAGAGTTAAGTGCCGCTCCACTGTTTTTTGTTTTTTTTGTTGGAGTCTAGTACTGTGATATGTTTGTTCTTCGATTGGATTTAGTGTTTAAATACTCTGTATTCGTCTTAAGCATTGATATTAGGTCATGTATGAAAAATTCAGAAAATTTATTTAGTCAGCCACTTTGCATATTTATTAATTTTTTTAAATTCAATTTTCAATTTTTAATAGATCAATGAATAATAATTATTTTAATTATAATAATTTTCTTATATGTCTTATCTTATAAAAGAATTCATTATTCATTTAAAGTTTTTAATGAAATTATAATATATTTTACTAAAAAAAACGACCACCACATAATATGCTAATTTTGGTTTTTGGATTGATGGACACAGAGTCAAATCCTTTCACTCATTAGTCCAAAATGTCAAATATTAATTCATAATATTTGTAATATTTAAGAAAATGAGATATTCCAAAATGCTTTTTGCATGTGTAGTTTTAAGGATTAATAAATATTTTTTTTTATATTTATTATTTATATATGACAAATAATTACTATTTTAATTTAATTTTTTAAAAGAATTAATATTAAATAAAAGGTAATATAATTAATTTATTTAATAATTTAAAAAAAAAAACGTGATATTCCAGAAGAAATAATACGGAACAACAGGAAGTTCTAACGCGAGAATAAGACAGGTTTAAGCCTAACTTATTGTCCAACTCAGAATCCTTCTGTTTCCGGTCCTGATTTTTGTGTTATTAGTACTAATCTTTTTTTCGAGATGGTGAGTCTCCTCCGGTTCTCACCAAACCAACTCCTTGGAGAACAAACTACTACAACCGCAATAAAATACTACTATCTTTTGTTAGGTAATTCATTTTATCTTCTTCTTCTTCTTCTTCTCTTGCTTATGCACGTTTCTTCTGTTTTCCTCATAGGTTTTGCTTGATTTCTTCTGCCTAATTTGGTCTCTTTGTTGATAGCCAAAATCTTGGAAAATCGTGGTCAAATGAAGTGTTTTCACTACTTCAAGGACAGAAACAAGAGCAGGCAACAAAGATCAGCACCGGAGTTGAAAGAGCAAAGGAAAACAGACACAGATAATCATAGGATTGCCAAATCCTCATGCTCAGAAACTTCACCGCGTGGAATCCCCCAATTATACGAGGAGAGAGCGCATAATCTGCGAGAATTCTCCTTCGCAGAGCTCAGACGTGCCACCAATGATTTCAGCAGACAACTAAAGATTGGGGAAGGTGGTTTTGGAATTGTCTATAAGGGTTCAATCAAGCCTGCCGGTGGAAACGGTGACCCTGTTGTGGTGGCAATTAAGAAGCTTAACAGAGAGGGCTTGCAGGTATCATCCCATAGTCAGTTTAATTTAATTCAAGTAATGTGGGTGTTTATCTTGGTATATTGTTATTTATAGGGTCATAAACAATGGGTGGCAGAAGTTCAATTTCTAGGAGTGGTAGAGCACCCAAATCTTGTCAAACTGATCGGATATTGTGCTGTGGATGGAGAAAGAGGAATCCAGAGACTGCTTGTTTATGAATTTATGCCAAACAAAAGCTTAGAAGATCACCTTTTCAACAGGGCATACCCTGCACTTGCTTGGAAAACAAGATTACAAATACTAACTGGAGCAGCTCGAGGATTGGCTTATCTACATGAGGGTTTGGAAGTTCAGGTTCTCTTTTTACAAAATAGTAACCGCCTCAATCTGCATTTGCATTGTCCTGGCCAAGATTCAATTTTTATGATTTCGTGCAGGTTATATATCGAGATTTTAAATCCTCCAATGTTTTGTTGGATGAGAGTTTTAGGCCCAGGCTTTCAGACTTTGGGCTTGCAAGGGAGGGGCCAGAGGCTGGACGAACACATGTTTCAACAGCAGTGAGTCTTTGATGCACTTGAATAAAAATTGCCATGTATTTGCAGAAATGTTAAACTATTTTATCATTTCACAATTGATGCTTAGGTCGTGGGAACTTATGGATATGCTGCTCCAGATTACGTAGAAACAGGACACCTCACTGCTAAAAGCGATGTTTGGAGCTTTGGAGTGGTACTATACGAGTTTCTTACAGGGAGGAGATCTTTAGAAAGAAACCGGCCAAGAGGAGAGCAGAAGTTACTGGAGTGGGTGAAGCAGTTCCCTCCTGATAGTAAAAAATTTGGGTTGATAATGGACCAGCGACTCGAAAACCAGTATTCTATAAATGCATCTCGAAAGATAGCCAAGTTAGCCGACTCGTGTTTGTTGAAGAGTGCAAAGGATCGACCAAAGATGAGTGAGGTAGCGGAGTCTTTGAATCAGATAATCCAAGATTCTGATGAAGATGGAAGCATTTCTAATCAAGGTTTTGAGCCATTATCTGAAACAGAGTCTAGTAAGAAGCCAAATAAAATAGAGGCCACTGAATCTTGGAAAAGGAGGATGATCCACCTGGCAAAACTTGGCGAGCAGGTGGAG
Source organism: Jatropha podagrica (assembly GCA_947857235.1). Taxonomy (NCBI): domain Eukaryota; kingdom Viridiplantae; phylum Streptophyta; class Magnoliopsida; order Malpighiales; family Euphorbiaceae; genus Jatropha; species Jatropha podagrica. The sequence continues at coordinate 203,727 of CANUEP010104470.1, forward strand.
AGCGCAAGCAGAAGGAGATTTATGATCATGCAGAGAGCCAAAGTCACCTGAACCTGTTCATTTTTTTTTTTTTTATCAAATGGCTAGAGAAATACTAGTTTTTTTGTTTGCATGCATAAAATATATCCATATGGCTTTTTCCCATTTTGAACGTTATTTGGCTTCTTTTGCCTGACCAGCAGGATGACTTTTCTTCCTTCTATAATAATAATAATAATAATAATAATCAATAACATATGCAAAAGTGGAAATGAGAAAAGAGAGGGAATAATGAAATTTATAAAATTTCATTATAGGCTGGAGGATTTTTTTATTTTATTTTATTTAAGTTCATCCACATCTTCCTCAAGATTGTCAGAAAGGGGTTGTCGCAAATATTCAAGGCGCAACTGCCAATCTGCAAGATCATAGTGTCTCACAGGATACAACTCTGAAGATCTCTTTAGTTTTGGTCATTGTATTAAAAACAAGTCTGTATTCAACTTCTTCAATCACAAAATATCATCTGCAGGCACCAGCCAAACAATACTCTTGTATCATGTTTCCAAGCCTCACAACTCATAATCTCAATAAATCCAAGCAAGACTTTATATACCATACAGTAAGCCGCTTACATGCTCAGTAGTCTCGAAATATACTTGTTGATAGTCTCCAAACCCTAAAACACCAACGAGAATTGTAAAACAGGGGAAAAAACTATTCATGAAACAATATCTTATGTTAGACACAAATATGCACACGGTTGGAGAAAAAGAGAAAGCTACCATGTTACCTCCAAGTAGTCCCCCAGCCACAACGTGAGCCACTAACCAGAAATTGAACTTAGAGCCAATTCACATCATCATTCCATTTATGGATCCATGTTGATGAACTTGTATTCTCACCAAGAGAACTTCATATTAGGAATATTATTGTTCATTATCATTTTTGCTCAAGGACATTAATCAGTCTTGTAATGAACAAAAATTAAGTGCACCGCATTGTGATAGTGACAATACTCCGGTCATCCTCACCATAGACAAAGGAGGCACCAGTTAATAAGCAACAGAAATCAAACTTATAAAAGTTTATCTGCTAGACATGATGGTGGTCATGTATATTTTCTGTTGCTCTGATCCATCAATGCCAAATCATCTCTTACCTCAGCTCAGCCATATTTTTTAATGGCTTCTACCCATTATTTTTTCAGTCTCCTAGTGCTTTTCTCAATACCTTAACCAGTATCCACCAGCACCATCTCAACCGAAACACTTAGCTCCCCACATCAAGCAGTGGTGCATCAAAATCCATTGCCACAAAAATAAAGCATAAGATCCTCATGAACATAAGAGCTCATGTCCTAGAACTTATCCGTATATAAGTTTTCAGGATCAACTTAAACCATTTTCAGTCAGTTTAAGTGGATCCTGACTTGTGTTCCTGTGAGGTATACTTCTACGAAAATAGTCATATGTCATATACATAAGAGAATCCAGAAACAGGCCCTTTTCAGAGGTCGCTCTTAACAGCTTAGCATTGTTTTGTATCTTAAGGTAGGCTCTATTCATAATTTTATAGGAAATTTCATCAAATGCAAATGAAATCTCACTTAACTTCTGACCCCAGATTAAGGTTTTGTTAGGCATTCCCTGCTTGTAGAAGTGAGACAACAGTAAATTGGTTGTAACAACATTCGGAGTAAAAGCCATCTTAAGCAATTTTGCAGTTAAAATCATAGCACGATCCAGTACGTCCGTACAAACAACATTCATCATAGTGTTGTATGTTACTGTGTCTGGAACAACACCCACTGAAACTAGCTCATTCAGCATCATCACAGCCCGGCTCATTTTCCGACTACTACAGAATCCATGAATACGTATATTATAGGTGGTGATATCAGGGCTGCATCCAGTAGCATACATTTTATTAACAAACTCATCCACACCAACCATGTCAAATGCTTTGCAGTACCCACCAATCAATGTGTTATAAGTGATAATATCAGGGGTTAGACCAATGTGATACATTTCTGTAAAAACATCAATTGCAGACTTCATTCTGCCCTCTTTACAGAATCCATTAATGATGATATTGGTTGTAAAAATATCAGGAAGAAGACCCTTTTGCCTCATCTCCTTCTCCAATTTCAATGCTTCATGCAGCTTACCACAGTTGCAAAATCCATGGATCAACGAGTTATATGCAAAGTTGTTAGGAACAAATCCTCTCCTAGACATCTCTAAAAACACATCATATGCCTCCTCCATCTGACCAGATTTGGCAAGGCCATCAATAAATGCTGAGAAGGCAACAACATCAGGATATATCCCCCTTGCTTCCATTTCATACCATAGCCCATGAGCACCTGCTGTATCCCCCACCTTGAAGTATCCATCCAGTAGCACTGTGAAAGCCACTTTATTGATGCAAAAGCCTTTATCTATCATCTTATACAAGAGTTCACGTGCTTCTTCCAGTTTCCCCTTTTTTAATAAACCCAAAAGTAGAGAACTGCATGTTGAAGACGAGGGAACTAGACCAAACATAACCATGACTCTATATGCTTTAAGCGCATTCTCTTCTAATCCTGCTCGGCTATAAGCTGCAATTAATGAGTTGAAAGCAATTATGCTTAGAGGTATTCCTTTCTCAAGCATATCTTCTAAAAGTTCCATGGCCACATCCAACTGACCTGCCCAACACAAACCTGCAACAGAAATATCATATAGTGAACAGTCTGGGACCAGACCTGAATTTGACAAGTCCTTTAGCAACCTGTCAATATCCTCTTTTCTCCCATACTTGTAATGCCCTGCAACCAAAATATTAAAAGTTGTGCCATCGGGAGCAATACCCTTGCTCTTCATTTCTTCATACAAGATGCTTGCCTGACCAACATCTCTTGCCTTAACGTATCCATTCAACAAAGCATTATACATTGTAACATTTGGAGAAAGACCCACTTCTTGTATCCTGTCAAAAAGTTTCCTTGCTTCCACTACATTTCCCTCATTGCAAAATGCATGTATAACTGTGCTGAAGGTAATTAAACTCGGTGTACAATCATTCTTTATCATCAAATACACCAACCCAAGAGCATCTGAAGTCCTTCCCCTCATACAATATGCATTAATCAAAATGTTATATGTATAAACATCTGGTCGACACCTAAACTTGTGCATAACATACAATAAACTCTCACCAACCCTGACATATCCTTTTTGACAAAAGCAAAGAATCATTGTATTGAAATGATAACTAGAAGGGCGAGGACCTTCACGAATCATGCCTCTGAATAGTTTCCACACACTACCATAGTCACCAACTCTAAGCAACAACTTGAAAAGAATTGTGATTGCTGATGAACTTGGCCTCAGACCCACATCCCTCATTCTATACAGAATCTCCAGTGCCAAGTAAGTCATTTCCACATTCAGGAAACTCCGCATAAGCGTATTAAGGACGGAGAAATCCGACTCATATTCATGGTGATTAGCCCACATAAGCTCCACCAAGTCTCTACTCCTGCTAGCCCCAATTCCCCGAATAACCCAGGAAATCACATCTTGCGCGAGGAGCTGGAGATTATCAGAAGCCAGGACATGAGCAGCTATGCAACACGACCGAACTGTGGCATCAGAGTCATCTTGAAATACGAATTTGAAAAATGCAAATGCGGATTGACGAGATCGCAATAGTTTCATGATCTTGACTAGCAAATAAGGGCAAAATTTGTGGGAAAACCCCTTCAAGACGTATCCTCTGTGTTGTTTGATTATTTTAGATAGTCCAGCAGCTAATTTTCGTCGCTCATTGGAATTTAAATAACTCAAAGAATTAGAATGGGAATAATAAAAAGGTGAAAACTGATGGAAATAATCAAAGCCTTTACAATTGGAAGAGTGCGAAGAATAAGAATTAACTTGTAGGAAACGAATGTTCAGGGTTTTAGCGAGATAAAAGAGAGTGAAAATAGACGAGGTAGCGAAAGAATATTGTACCTTGAGGGAGTTGCCCAAGCGGCGAACTTTAGCAGACATCCGGTGCTTCCAGAGTGCGGCAGAGGGGGTTGTCTTCGGAGGAAATTGATGGTTAAATGGATGCCGCTTTCTATTTACTTCAGAAGAGAAGGCAGTAGCGGCGGATAGTAGCATTGAAGCAGGTTTGCTTATTGGGACCAAAATTCGGCTCAGGTTCAATCTGCCATTTTCTCGGGCGGGCCGAAGCTACAAATACACACCCAAAAGTTGCCTTTGTGTTTTGGGTCTTTGGTCCAGTCACTAATGCATCAAATATTTATTGATTTATTATTTTTTTAAAACAAAATCAAACATACTAAAATTGGTGTCCGAATTTCCAAAGTTATTTACATTCCATAAATTTTAATCTTTAACAGTTAAACTGAATTTTTTTTTTAAAAAAAAAAAAAGAAGAAGAAGAAAGGAATTTTCGTGAGAATTTTGTAAACAATCGTACGTTTGTTCAATTCTCGTCTCTATAACATCAATAGTCCACCATAATCCCTCCTGGCCACCTCGACGCCGCCGCCTATGTACTGCAAAATCTCAGCTGCTTTCTTTTGGATCCATGTTTGATTCTTTTGGGCTGCCTTGAGTGAAAATTAGGATTTATTATTACTAGCAAGGTATATATGGTACTTTCCAAACTGTAAAATGGTGTTTTGCATTTCCCCTTGTTTGCTTCAGATTTCTTATGTTGTTTCAATCCATTTTATCAAAATTCTAATATTTCTTACCTTGCATATTTCAATGTTTTCAAATTAGCCCTTTTCATTTATCTCATCAAATCTCAATTGCTTCAATAACTCAACTCTTTCTACATACAGCTTTCAATCGCAGTACAGGATACAAATGGGGATTGTAGAGGTGAATGAAAGCGGAAACCTCCTGCTATTTTATCTTTGAAGAATATTTTCCTTCGAAAATTTATTAAAACATTCATTTCTCTCCATGCACAAACTCTCTTCCCCCTCAGAAACGATCCCTTCAGCCAATTTCAGCGCATCTGATCATAACCTGAATTAATCCAGGGAGGGAACAAATTCTCACCAATTATAAAATTGTATTGATGCTCTTCAATTCATTGTCTCAAAACTTTTTTCGACAATATCGAGACAGAGATACTATGACTTGCAAGAATTACAAAATCCTCTTCAATAGTTATAAACATTCAACCACCAATCCAGAGAAATCAAAATCAAAATAAAACAAAAAGATTGAAATCTGTGATTGGCCTTGCCTTCTTTCTCATAGCTCCACACAAAATCACTGCTTTACAGATTAAGCCTGGACCTCTCACCATTTTCTTCTCCAGTTTTACGTGGGTATTACCAAACTTTAAAATTGGCTTCATTGATTAGGCAACAGCAACTGTACCCGTCCGTACAGCTTTACCGGAGGACGTCTCCTCGCCCTCCGATTTTCTCAGAGATCTACTAGAGGAAGATGACAGCTTCCAATTCTTTTTCTTCCTAGACTCGTCCATTTCTATCTGTTCTTGTCTGCATTCTTTGCTACAGAATGGTGTATTCCCTCTGCATTATTCAATTCCCAAAAACACGAATCAGGGAAAAAAAATAAAAGAAACGATTCTTAATTAATTTTACAAAAAATCCAAATTCGATTTGATCAACAAACCTGTACATAAAGATGTCAGAGTTACATCCGAGCGGTTTCCGGCAAAGAAAACACGCATCGAGGAAGTGAGGTTCGTGACCGGAGTAATAGGACATGACTGATTTTTCACCTAGAAGATGCGGAAAGAGGAGGAAGAAGAAGAAGAAGAAAAGAAGAAAGAAGCAATCCCGGAGTCGCAGGGAGATGTTCCACTGGGCAGTTGATGCATATAAAGAAACCGGGGAGTGGACTTTGACCGAATCAGATGCTTTATGGAACACCGTAATTGGTTGATCTCTCGCAATCACGTCCCTTGGATTACTTTATGATGGTTCGACCGGAAATTGTCAAATTAATTTCTGAGTACAGTAAAATTAAATATATTAAAACCAGCGGCTACTCCACGGAATCCAAGGGGTGGTATTGAATCCAATGACCAATAGTGCATGCATCTTTCTGGAAAGCTACTTTTTTTGCCTGTTTAGCGTATGGGGTCTATTTTCTTCTCTATTTTACAAAGCCCCCAATAATTTTTGCTATTTATTGTGATTCCACAAAGAAAATGAACTATATCAAACTTCAATAGAAGTGTGAGAAAATATTACTTTAGTAGAAATTAAAAAAAAAAAAAAAAAGAAGACTAAATCTCCATTTCAAATTGATTACAATTGATAAGATAATAATTGTTAAGTTGAAATGATTAAGGATAATTTTGCAAACTTATAAGTTAATTGCAGCTATTTGTGGAGGTTGTAGAGTCCGAGGGGGCAGGATCGCAAAGAAAAATAACAGTCCAGCCAGGGACCACTTGACAAGTGGGCTTGATGATGAGAAGGCCCCCACTGATCCCATAAACAACAATAAAACGAACTTGGAGCTGAGTAGATGTAGGCCCCACAGGCGACAAAAGGCCATGGAAATCTGGGACCCACCTGACGCAACAGCTTCCTAGGTCCATGTCTGTCGACCCCGCAGCCGTTGTCCGTGTGCCCCGGTCTCTGTTGAGTCTTGTATTTGCCTTGGACACGTGCGTCGTCCTACACAAACCAGCGTGGCAACACATAATTGAGGCCGGTGTACGTGGCATCTGAAAGAAAGAAAAAAAATGAGAAGGTCGCGATTGTCGAGGTCACCCATATCAACGGTAGAGGCTGTGCCACAAAAAAAGTGACGAGTGACTCAATTATTTGGTTGTGGTTTTGGTACTCCCCGCAAATTGGAGGTGGGGCGGTGGGGCCAGGGACTGGGGGCATCCATCAATATGTGCTGTAGTAAAATGACTGGCGGAGCCACCCTCGGATCGACGTCAATGCCTCTTACGCCAGCCATTCGATTACAATAATGTGCTTTTTTATTACTTTAATTTAATTTAATTTAGGGTTTTATTAAGAACAAAATACTATATTTATGGAAGTCCTTATTTGTTAATTCCCCTTTATACACATAAGGAAATCTTTATAATTTAATTTCCCTTTTTCACTTTCGCACATCATTAATTTTCTATTTAGCTATTGAATCTAAATTATGTGAAAAATATAAGATTGTTACGTTTATTTATTTCAATAATTAACTTAGTAATAGCATGAAAACTAAAAAATGACAGAAATGAATTGCAAATTAAAGCAGCCATGCAATTTTTTCAATTTGTTGTATGCGGTACTAAGAAAGGCTCAACAGCAGATCGTCCACTATAATATATGATTCACAATTTCCATTTCGATATCTTTTATTAAGGATTGATGAATGTGGTAATTGCAGGCTATACAATTTTAACTAATATATCCATCCAAATTGATTGATTCAATCTCAAGTTCAATTCACTTCTCTTCATTAAATGATTCAACCCAATTTTGAGTCTTGTTTACTGATTCCCTAGGTTGGCCTGCTAGGCCGACCTGAGCTGGGCCAGTTTAATAATAGCGGTTGACCAGGTTTCAAAGGGGAAAAAGAAAACAAACGAACCATTCCATTTTCTTTTTTCAGGCAACAACTTGATATCTAGCTTTTTAACTCCGTCAAAACTATATAAATACGTTGAGATTTTACTTGTACCAGTTTCACGTTCAGCCCAGAAATGCAAGAACAAAAGGCTGAGAAGAAATCTTAAGACTTTAGGCCACAAGTTCGAGTGTCACTGAGGCAGACTTAAAAGACAGCAAAAAAGGAACGTGCGAAGAACTGCAATCACTAGCCCGTGAGAGCAGCATTGAGAGCACTATGCACATCCACTCCAATTTGGGCTTCAGCTTTCTCCAGGTCAGTTGCGGCTGAGCTCAGCTTCTGGGTGAACTCAGCAAGTCCCTTCTGAACTAGGTTGGCATCAATTTGATCAACTGGCACAGCCTCAACAGCAATTATATCAGCTAAGGAGTTTGCATGGATGAATGCAAAGCCACTGCTAACAAAATACTTCGTCACTTCATTCCCTTCGTGCACGGATAGCACCCCAGGTTTCAACTCTGCAATTGTTGAAACATGTCCAGGAAGAACACCCATTTGCCCTGTTGTTGCTGGAATTATGACCATGTCAACCTGCACAAAGCAGTCGAGGAAAGTAACAAGTGACAGTCACGTCATCTTCCTTTCAGTAAATTACCTCAGTGATTCTTAAACTTGTTCTAACATATCTAATCACAATACTAACATAAGAACAAAGGATTCTTTCTCAAATAAGGCACAGGATACCAAGCATTCTTTTAGGTTTAACAAATAATTTTGACTGTCTACAAAATCTATCGAACAAAATCTCTATCAAGGTTGTTCCCCACGACCTCTAGCCTGCAAACAAAACCAGCTATAGTAAATATGGTCAGAGAAAAGGGCACCTCAATAAAGTTTCCAGCAGGAGGGCGCATAATAATAGTGGGAAGTCAAAGAAATATCATGGTTCTGTGGTATTTGCCAAATACATGACTCAAACCCTATAAAGTTGCTCATCAATCAAGCTAGTGTAAGGTTACAAGCCGAATTACCTGCAAAGAAAAAATTTGTGCAAGAGAAGTCCATTTTCTTTATTAGGTTCATAACTAATTGAACAACAAAGACCAAAAGAAGACCGGCAATAGGAAAAGTTCATTAGTATGCTCATTTTACAATCATTTTACACTAGCTGGTCTCAAATGAGAAAAAAAATCACTAAGAATTTTTGCCGTAGAGCATGCAAAGCAACCATACATCAGAAGTTCCTGCACTAATTTCCAAAAGCATTGTAATATTGCACGAGCACAAAACTAATTTAAAGTTCGATAGTGAAAATGGATCAGGTGTTTACCAATCTTTGGTAAACACTTCTCTTCCCAGATGAAAAGCAGGGTTGCAGACGATTCCAATTCAATTCAACTCAATAATGCAATAATAGTAACCTAATTCTCCAGCTATATGATATTCTTTTCTCATTTGCACTGTTTATAGTGAAATTTCAGGGGGCATGAGAACTAGATTCAACCATAGTGGAATAGGTGATAAAACAATACTCTAATGTTTCATTGTCAAGGTTACAGTAAGAAATAAGTTAAAGAAAACAGAGACGGACATCACCATATTTGAATGCTAGGAACTTGGGTCACGATTTTATTAAAAGAGAACAAAGTAAAAAAATCATCGAGTGAGCTCAAAACTGAAGCCACTAATTCAGACAGTCTTTCTAGGTCTTTTTTCATAAGACATAGAATACTCAATAATTGCATTGAAGTGGGTACTATAGTTTGCCATATCAAAATTAACGATCACAACTGTTTTTGTTAGCATATATGAGAGTTTATTAGGATACTTCCCATAATTAGTTCACAAAACCAATCAATTGCATCTATAATGTTATAGAAGCTCTCTTGAGAGTATAAGAGAAGGGAAGCAGTTCACAAAATCAATCAATTGAAACTACAGTATCATAGAATATCTCTTGAGAGTACGAGTGAAGAAGAATGTACAAAGAGCTTTCAACTTGAAAATTAGTATGACCTGATCAACTGTTTCTATGATCTCTTAAGTGCAAGAACATACATTTTTTCCCCTTGAACTTCTTTTGCAACAATATCCTCAAAGACTATAAAGATAAATAAATCTGTAAATGTCCCATGAAATAAAATTAAAATTTAACCTGCACGGAATCTTAAGATATGAATGACTTTTTAGGATGTAAAAAGCCCCATCTGAATGTTAAAACCCAATTGTCTCTCTCTTAAATACGTGATATCATATAATCTCTTTGATGCAGACGGACGAGCCATCGTGACCTTTTTTAGAGAATAAATATACTCTACTTTGTTCAAGTGAAAATCGACACGAAGTAAAGAATTCAACGATTAACAGGTGGAACTGACATGAAAGATCATACAGTCAATAAAAAGGGTAAGCTTCAAAAGTAGAATGCAGGTGTTAGCAAACTGAAAATGCGGGTGATTCATCGATCAATTGAGACCATTTCTATCAGCCGAACAAATAAATAAAAGAAAAAGTTTTATTCACAACAATAGAGATAAAATAGACAAAATAAAATCGACTACAGAAGCACCTCTTTATTGGACAACTCAGAAGCATAAGGGAGCACGAAGTTAACGGTGAGCTTGGAAGGGATAGAAGATGGTGTAGGAGGACGAGGCTGCATGAAAGAGAGAGGGGTCTTCGGTGGTTCCATGTTTGGGATTACTTTTTTCCACGCTTCCACGAAGTCCGTGGTCTGAGCGGCGGGTAGATCCGTCGAGAAAGTTCGAAACCTGACGCAAAGAATGGGTCGGGCTAGGTGTCCGGTGGCTCTACGAAGCATTTTTCAGACGGTTTGGTCGCTCGGCTCTCGCAAGGTCGGAGTGGAGACAAACGAAGGCGTTTGTAATGGGCAGTGACCAGTGCGTGAATGCCTTGATCTGATTTCTTGCACGCACTTGGGTCATCCGGTCATCTAATTCTAAATCCATGATGAAAAACAACATCGTATAACGGGTTTTTTTATTTCGGTCGTGCTGGGGCTGGGTATAATGGAGGATAGGCCGACCCGTATGAAATGTAAAGCCCGACATTATTTTTATTCAGAAGTAAGGCCCATTATCGTAAGTTTACAGCCCAATATGTAAGCAATGGTGTCTAGGGTTTCTACTTGAGCGTCTCTAGTCTCTCGTTTTGCTACCTGCTATCAGTCGCCCAATTCTCGCCCATGGCGGAACAGGTACATCAGTCTCTGTCTCTCTATTGATGTGTTCTCAAAACTGAATCTTGTTTGAACTTTGTTCTGTTTTTTTACGCTGAGAAAATTGGATGAGATGGAAAAAGTATCGAGGTTTCTATCGCTTTTGATACTTTTGTTTTCTACTGAGCAAAAATAGTGGAAGTTTCACATAAGTATGGTTTATGCGTCCATTTTTTCTGTCATTTCTTTTGTGACCTCTAGCTTCTTACCATGTAATTTTTTATCCGATATTTTTTCTAACTTCAATCTAACTTTTTGACGCAGACGGAGAAAGCTTTCTTGAAGCAACCGAAGGTTTTCCTAAGGTATATTTTTCCCTCCTATAAATAGTTTACTAGTTTTTGGAGCTGTGCTAATGTTATCAGATCTATTTTTATTTTATAGCTCCAAGAAATCTGGGAAAGGAAAGAGGCCTGGAAAAGGTGGAAACCGTTTCTGGAAAAGCATTGGATTGGGTTTTAAGACACCCAGAGAGGCGGTTGAAGGTTTATCTTTTCTTAGTTTTTAGTCTGTATTTCCCTCCTATAGTAGTAGTCTTGATTTCCATTTTGTTTTGGATTTGAGCTTCCTTATTATTTGACTGGTTTCTGAATAATTCAATAATTAAGATAATGCTTTTGCTTTAGTTTTGCTTTTTGGTTTGTAAAATGTGAAGGTGCCTTTGGGTTTTCAAAGGTTTTACTCAATGGTGCTGTAATTCATTTTGGGTTGAATTCCTTGAGAAGAGAATTTTGCTGTTATGGTTTAACAAAAAGCTTAAAATTGTGGGAATATTTAACTTTACCTGTCATTTCTCCTTATTGTTCCAATGAACATGGCCATCGCATTGGTCCATCACACGCCACTATTGGAAAAGAAATCGCCTTGGAAACTAAGTGTCCAAATGCCTTTGCTAGATTTGTGTTTGGATGAATGAATATAAATGACATAAGGGGATCACGGTGTTTGCTGCTTATGTAATTAGTACAATAGCATTTCATTTTGCTGCCCTATCTCTATTTTGAGCCTACCCAGCCTTGAAAATTCAGAACTGTATATTCTTCTGTTGCACTTGCTTAACTTGCATTTTTGAGTTTCTTATCCACATAATTTGGTTGATTGTGTGTTAGGTGGTGCCCCTTGCTCTCTTGTGCATTGGTGATATTACATGATGATTACATTTTGATGGGTTTTTTTTTTTTTTTGTACTTTTCTGTACAGGAACATATATTGATAAGAAATGCCCATTCACTGGTACTGTTTCTATCAGAGGCCGCATTTTGGCTGGTACTTGCCACAGTGCTAAGATGACGAGGACCATTATTGTACGGAGGAATTACCTTCACTTCATCAAGAAATACCAGAGGTATGGAATTGGTTCATTTATTTATTTCTTCAACATTTTTTTGGATGCCAGTGATTATATTTATCTGTATCTATGTGGACGTCTTCTATCAAAAACTTATTGCAATGCTGGCATCTCATTAGGTACGAGAAACGGCACTCGAATATCCCAGCACATGTATCTCCCTGCTTCCGTGTGAAAGAAGGGGACCATGTTATCATTGGTCAATGCAGGTTATATGTTTGACACCCTATTAAATTTTTCTGAATTGTATTTGATGGTGTTGCATTTTAAAGTATTTATAAAATTTGAATGCATATACCTGTTGTCAATCTTGCAGGCCATTGTCAAAGACAGTGAGGTTCAATGTGCTGAAGGTCATTCCAGCAGGCTCTTCTGGTGGTGCAAAGAAGGCCTTCACAGCCATATGAGAGGCTTGATTTTTAAGTATTATAGTTCTGGACGAGTTATTCAGAAGCTCATCCAAGATGATAATGGCCTTGTCACGGTCATTTTGATGTTGTCTCTGTATGAACTCAGTTATAACATCCTAGATTTTGTATTAGTTCTTTATACTGTTGGAGGTTTAGACTGGAGAATTCGAAATGTATGTTGACACACCGTGGATGATATTTAATATTTTTTGTCTTCACATGTGTTCTCTTAGAATTTATTGACCTACTCCAGCAAGCAGTGGCCAGCTCCAGTTGGTGCTAGCTTAATCTTTCTTAATCGTTTTCAATTGCTCTCTGATTATAAGAATCGAGTGGTGTTAGCTCATGTTTAATTTATTAAGCTTAAACAATGCATTAAAAGATGAAAAATTAGTTGAATGCATCTGGAAATCAAAGTTTGTCTTTTAAAAATTAATTATTAATTAGAAATGTAGCGGAATTGGTATTGACTTATTTTATTTTTGTGGCTGACTGGCTGACTTATTTATGGATCACAACAAAACACAAGAAGAGTATGTGAATTTGCTCGGAAATGGTAAATCTGTGGCCTTCCCTTGCCCCTGTCTTCAAACCGTAGGAAACAAAAACCGCTGGGGGTCCCACGTGAAATTTTCTAATACACCGTCGGATAGCTATGTTCGGTCATGTCCAAATGACTACGTGAGGGGTATACCGTGGAAGGGAACGGACAGGATCATTCGTTCCCACCAGAGACGGTAAAGGCAGGCTTATATGCGGGTAAAGGTAAAAAATAAAAAATGAAAGTCTTCCTTTGCGTTTGTGGTTCTGTTATCGCCATTTCCTGTTCCCATCTCTGAGCTCTCAGAAACAGAGCGACGATGGGTTCTAGCAATAGCAGGTTAGGGCTCAAGCGGAGATTCTTCTCCTCTCTCTTCTGTGGCGCTTCTGCTTCTTACACTCCTATCGGGGTAAAAAATGGCTGCTCCTTCAGTCCTTTGTACTTGGTTTGTAAGATCAGTTTCTCTGTTACTGTTAATTCCAAGCTAATCAGTAGCTAACTGCTGCAAAGGTTTTTGCTAGTATTCCAACTTGAAAGGTCTATCTGAGTCAACGGTTTTTCTTGATGATTTCACTGTTCTTCCTTTAGTTGCTTAGAAAGTTCTAGGAAATAGAGAAAATCGCTGAAAAATAACAGAATCCAGAGGTAGTCTATTAAATGATAAATAGTGGTTACTTTATCTTGGTAATCCATTCTGTGGCAAAACATGGAGTCCACCGGTTATTTAGCCGCTTTTGACTTATTTTATGGTTTCAACTTTCAAATTACTCCTTTTAATCATGAAATAATCACGGCCAATTGAATTGACCGCATTAATATACCCGAGTGATTCTCAAACTGATTTTGGCTTTCCAGGTGGGTGATCGTCCAGATGATTCATCAACTATCTCTCTTCAAAACATGGCTCCGCACCATGATGTGTCAGTTAGCTCCAAGCAGCAGTCAACCTTTGGTTTTGAAGCAGATTTCACTTGTTCCAGTACTGAAAATGGGGCTTCTTCTAGAAGCAGTACTGCTACTGCTGGGTATATATCTAGTAATTGTTCTAATAATTCTGAGAATTTGGAATTATGTTCTCAGCAGTTGCATGTTGACAACAGTCTCATCGAACCTCAGGTAGCTGATACTACGTTAAAATTTCAGCCACCTACAGATTCACACTCTACTGATGCACTTCCAACAAGCCTTGTGGGTCAGGATACTGAGAATCTACATTCGGATTGGCAGACTGTAATGGATGTCAGTATCGATGGCTTTACAGCTGATTCTGGTTCGGGCGTTTCAGGTTCTCTTGAAACTTCTCAACAGCTTCCAAGATTTCACTTGTCTGGGGGGGATCAAGGTCCTATGGGCATGGGTGTCATATTGGTTGATGTGGTGAGTATACATTCCACCATTTTGTCTAGTAGCGTTGCAGAAATTAGTAACCGTGAGACAAGAAGGAATTCTGGAAGGATGTTTGGGGGTGTTTTTTCAAGAAACAGTTTTAGGCGGAATAATAATTCCCCTACCATTGTTTTTACAACTGGTCATGCTGATGATCTAGGATCTCATGACAGATGGCTCCTCGATTATAGTGGTGATCTTCATTATGATGGCATTGGTCGTGAGTCTAGATACTCTGGCACTAGAAGTGATCATAGAAGTGAACGTCTATGGCAATCAAGATACGAGGTAAGAGTTTTCCCTTTTCCTTTTCTTGTAACTGCTTATATGTGGTTAGGACGCATGTAATTCATTTTCAATCAAAATTTCTGTTTTTTTTTTCTTACTAATCTTTGCTTGACAGAGTTTGATAACATAATTGATTATTTCAGATGCTAGAAAGATTTCATGATGTTTATGATGAACAAGGTTTGCAAGGTTCTTTATGTGCAACAGGGTGTCACCCTCGCAGTACATGTTCATGTGAATCTTCATCCATCGCTGAGGAGTCCAGTAACCGTGCAAGCATTTCACAAATAATCATGCTTGCAGATGCACTTTTTGAGGTTAATGACTTTCTGATTAGCTAATTCTTTTGAGTTGATAATGTGCAACCTTGCTGTGGAAGTTTTCTGCCTGATGAAATGTGGATATGCATGAGAAGGCATTAGTTCTCCCTTTCTGCATATGATTGTTGGTGAAAATAGATCTTTTGCCTTTCATGTGTTTTCATTTTTCCATAGCATATAGCAGTTATATGTATATACTGGCTCATTCCAAAAGAGCAAAATGAAAAATTGAAAGTAGAAGGATAATACGAAAGGAAAAATTATTATGCACCCTGGTAACCATAATGGCAAAGTGTAGTCATATATTAAAAATTTATTTCTGTGTTAAATTTATCAGAAATAATGTTTAAAGATGTATCTTTGAAATGGAAGGAGCATAGGTTTTGCAACCTTTTTCCGAATGTAAAGCATGTTAATCACCTTGATTTCTTATTCTGTTCCACCTGTAGGTGCTTGAGGAAATTCATCGTCGCCGCATGTCTCTTTCATTGTCTATGCTCAATCTTCCTGCTCCTGAAGCTGTTGTAAACTCGTTTCCTCTCAAGGATTATAAAAAGTCATGTGGAACTGAGAGTGGGACACATGATGTGCAACAGTAAGTCCTCTTGCTTTTGCACTGTTGCTGTATGATTTTTGGCATGGTTATATTCTTTAGTTACTGTATTATGGGACTTGTATGCACAAAGAAAATATGCGTGCACGAGTGTTGTGCTTTGGCCCTTGATTTATACTTCTTTGTCTGCTATTATATGTGGTGAAACACTAGCAAATTTGCGACTACATGAACTGTGAAACCAGATCAAGTAAAGCCGTGAAATATTTGGAGAAATTCTGTAAAGAAAGAACAGAAAGGAGGTAGGGCAGAAAGAAAGAAAAGGAAATACTAACCAGGATATTTTGTGTTGTTATAAATAACTGTTAAGAATTGTCATTTTAAATTTCAACTTCTAAAAAACTCCAGCATTAAAAAATGTTTGTACCTTGTCAAGACCTGTTGTACACCATTTCTATTTTAACATCTTTAGCAATAATGATCTGCATCTCTGGTGGGAAAATTTGGTCTCTTTGGGTTGATTTTTGTAGATGAATCAGTTATCGATGTTTTAATGATTTTGATTTTAACCTTGTTTTCTTCTTTGATACCTAATAAAACTGGATTCAGAATTAATGGAAGTGCAATATACATCAATTCTCATGATTTCTTTTCTCTCAATCAGTTCCATGTGATGTAAGCTCAGGTATTTCATGTGAGGTTTTATTTTTTCATTGACAGGTGTAACATTTGCTTAGTTGACTATGAGGAGGGGGATAAAATTAGAATTCTTCCATGTTCTCATGAATATCACATGTCATGTGTTGATAAATGGCTGAAAGAAGTACATGGGTAATTTTTTATTGCTTCCTTATTCTCCTTTGTTTTTCTTTTCAACTCAGAGCGATTTTGTTAAGTTCTCATTTGTTGATCTTCTCCTTCATTTTTGTTCCTATATTGGGTTACTCTGTATTTCAGGCTATGCCCCCTCTGCAGAGATGATGTTTGCAAGGGTGTTGCTGAAGGTTCTGCTTCAAACCCTGAGATCCCATCTCTTTGATTGACACGTATATAAGTGCCTGGATGAGTCAAAAACTTTTCTCTTGAAACGTCAAGAGGTGTTCACCACCGTACATAATTGTACTAGAATTTTCTTCTGTTGCAGATTATTGTAATATATATATATATATATATATAGAGAGAGAGAGAGAGAGAGAGAGAGAGAGAGAGAGAGAGAGAGAGTTAAAAAGCTACTTGTCGATAGATCAACCTGTAAGAGTATACAAACTTCCAATTAAAAAGTTAATGAATTTAAGGTTTGTGGAATGTGATGTGAAACGAGTGAGGCAGGCAGGCAGGCAGGGCTGTTATCTTGGGAAAGAAGTTAGCTAGGTGAAGAAAAAGTTGGAAGAAGAATTTCGCTTTTGTCATTTTAGGTTAACATTGACTTGACCTTAGCAGAAAGGCTCCGAAACGGTTCTGGTGTATCGACTGTGTTAGGTAGCCAGAAACCATTTTGAACATACGCATCTTTTTGGTCGAAGGAAAGCTAAAGATTGTCTAGTGAAGGAATGGGACCAACCCCATAGTTTTTAGGAGGCATGCCTAGAGTGGTTACGAAGCAAAGTGAGTAACGGAGCACCTGAGAGCTCAAGTGTTCTTATAAGTTGTCGGTGATTACCTTTAACAGTGTCCTCAACCTAACCCAATTTCAGGCTTGGAGCGTAATTAATAATGAGGTGGCTAGGTCGCGGCCTTCAATTCCAAAATTTAATGCGCTGTTGGACTATAAATTTCATACTTTGTCATACTGGAAACGGAGACAGAAGAAATTGAAAGTCCTGTGAAAATTAGTTGGAAATTTAGCAAAGAAACGTTACCCAAAGCCCAAAGGTGCGGCTTGCGGCTAGGGGGGTTAACCTATAAGTTTAAGATAAAGCTGAGCTAATTTGCTGTTTGACTTTTTATTAGAAGGCTTGTTTAGGCTTTGAAGTACCTACATTACATTACGCCCTATCAATGCTAGTATTTAGTATTCTTACCTTCATCTTGTACTTTTTTGCAGCAAAGGGCCTTACTTTTTCTTTTAAATAAAATAAACGCCATCTTCATATTGATGCAAAAGCTTATCAACAGTACTGTATTTTTAACCTCTTTTTAGGAATTTAATGTCATGTTTGCAATGGCACTCGTACATGTATAATAAGTATCCTATGCAAGTATATATGTAGTGTTTGGTCAGAGAAGCAGAAGCATATGCATGCCAAGAGTGTGAAGAAAGCAATGTAATATCGTGCTAAAGGGGTGCTATTACTTTACTATTAATAAGGATAATTAATGGCATGTTTGTGCGAAGATAGAATACCGCTTGTTTCTATTGTTGTTTTTTTTTTTTTTTTTTTTAAAAAAAAAAGGACATTACGGAATGATGGATCGCATTATTATATTATATTAATAATAATAAAGTCAACTGTATAATAATCAGACAGTTAATATAAATAAAATCAAAAAGCGCAACTCCTCTCCGCAGTAAAAATGTGAAGAACATAAATCTGTATTATCCTGTATATCATACAGAACTGTTGAGATAAATTATCTCCTGCACCGCATTTACTCTGATTTAAATTGATTAGGGAAAATGGCAGCTGAGTGAGTGAATAAATGCCATAAATGAATACCCCCCCCTCTTCAATTCTTCCATTTATCATCCACCATTTCTTCCACTCCGTACGCCTTTCTACTCACGTGACTCTCACATGCTCCCCCTCTCTTTCCTTTTCTTTCTGTTCCAATGCCAAACCTTGTTCTAAACGCAAACATTACCATCTCTTCTCTTATAAATTCCTAACCTCTCTCTCTCTCCAACCAAAACTTGAAGGAGCAATGTCCTCGTCGTCACCGTCTCCGCCGTCTCCTCTTCTTCCATTCAACAATAACAGTGAAGATGCTCATACTTCTCCTTTTCAAAATCTTAAACCCAGCATTCTTGTTATTGTTTTGATCCTCTCAATCACTTTTCTCCTTTCCATCTCTCTCTGCCTCCTTCTCCGCCATCTCAACCGCCGCTGTCTCCGCCACCTTTCTCCCACCTCTCATGCCTCCACTACTGCCATCACCATCACCACCTCCTCGGCTTCCTCTAATCGCCACTCGACCAACCGTGTTTCGCCTGAGAGTCCTGCATTCTCGATCATCGATTCCCTCCCTCTTTTCTCTTTCAGTTCCATCAAACGCCGTTCTGCAACCACTTCTGGAGATTGTGCAGTTTGCCTGTCCAAGTTTGAATCGCAGGATCAACTCCGTCTCCTTCCGCTGTGTTGCCATGCTTTCCACGCTCATTGTATCGACACCTGGCTTCAGTCTAATCAAACGTGTCCACTCTGTCGATCTCCAATTAATGCCTCCGAGTCCGACCTCTTCAAGGCACTATCGAGCAGCATTGACGGTAGCGGTGCAGAAAGCTTCCGTCTCGAGATTGGCTCCATCAGCCGAAGGCTAGCAGCTTCTGATTCCGCAGTCGAAACGAGAGGTTCCTACTCTGTAGGCTCTTTCGAGTACGTTGTGGAGGAAGAATCTGAGGTTACTATGAGCCACACGCACCGGAGAAGCGTTTCAGATAAGGAAATTGGCGCTCCGGTATCCCCGTCCTGTCCAGAGCCAAACCTAGCATCGGAGGTGGCCTCCGGAAGGAGTTGGCTTAAGGACTACGTTGACAGGCTGTCGAATACTCTGTCATCGCGTGCTTTGTCATTCCGAAGTTCCGGAAGGTTTTTAACCGGAAGCAGTCGCCGGAGCGAGATAGGCAGCATTGGAGATTACGACGTGGAAGCGAATCGGGTGGGAGAGGAGATCAGCGAAATGTTTCGTTGGTTCTCAGGGGTATGAACGGTAAATAAAGCAGTTGGTTAGGAGAAATGTAATGGTTCCGTTAATTTTGGTTTGGTCCAGTCCAGTGCAGTCCATTTTTGCTATATCGACTCCAAAACGGTACAGCACGGGGAGATTGTAGAAAATTGGAAAGAGAGTGGATAAAGCAAAATATGGAATGGAATACGTTGCTTTGCCTTCCATCTTCCATCTGAGTGTTCGTAGCGTAGCCTAGTATTAGATTAGTGTAGATAGATAAAAAGTAGAAAATTGACAATTTTTTTGGTATGAATTTAAGGAGATGCGATTTGGATGGACAGATACACTTAATTGATACTTTGGACCTTTCAAAAGAGGAATGAATGGATGAGATTTTGGTGGCTCAATCCTGTTCCTGGCTGGCTGAATTAGTTGTAGACAGAAAAATAAAATTTGTTGGCGATGTTGCATGGGTTACATGCATATGGCGTCTCCTACTGTATTACTTACTCCCCAATTCAGAATCGAGAAACGTACCTTAGTCTCAATTAGATGAGATGCCTTCCTTTAACACATGGTTAGCGTTTTGTTTCCTTGTAATTTCTGATGGATGAATTATGAGTGCACGTAAACAACACAGGGCATTGACGACCAATTAAGAAATGTGGCAAATTAAGTTCAAACCAGTTGGCGCATGAGAGTCCGCTATTTGCGCTCAAATATATATATATATATATTCTATTCTGTAAACTGAAGCAACTAACAGGGGGTAACTCTAGCATTTCGTTTTAGGGAAAATAATCCTATCCTAAACTATTCCAAGCAATAACTTTCCATGTGCAAGAAACTTATGTTCTCCGCTGCAAATGGATAAATGATTAACAAATACTGGGCAAGTTCTATTCTTGAAGGTTTCATTTCTTTGCATCTCTCTCTCTCTCTCTCTCTCTCTCTCTCAATAAGAATCATAAGGAGGCTTATTCGCAAAGGCCAAATACCAGCTCATCAAAATCCCTAAAGACATTGATAGTCTCAACATTGTGATCATCTCTTAAAAATGATAGTACTTTGACTATATTTGATAACTTGAATTGGCATTAACCTTCATAAGGAGAATGGTTCTTCCTTATATACAAAGCATGTAGGCTATGTGGTTAATGGGACAGAAATATCTCGGCACTATCCCCTAATAGCAAACTCATATCTTTTTTCTGTTAAGAACTATTATATGGTCCCTAAAATCTCGCTAAGATTGGTATCTATCAGACATCAACATCCATCTATTCACACTCCTATTTGCTTTGTCTCAATCACCTCATAACAAATAACTAGATAAGAAAATGATAGAAATACCCAACTTAAGTTGAATTCAACTTTCCGTAAACTCATAAACAAATTAGAAAATCAAAACATGATCACAAATGATAGACATGGGGAAAATTGCATCTCTTACAGTAGAATTTCATTGTTACTCAACACGGAAAAAATCTCAGGCAGCCTGCAAACCATTCACATTGTCAGAATCTAACTTGGTGCAGATGTAGGGAGACACAAAGATATAGGAAAACAATGCCCAGGATATTGTTCAAGAACAAACTGATCCTATGCCCGCTGCTGCATGGGAAAGTACTACCACTATAGCACCCTTTCTTTTGCTTGATTCCTTTGCCATGATCTTCAAGAACAAATGTAGAGTTCGTCTTCCCATTACTAAACAAAATACACCAGAAGAAAGGGCCCTTGTGAAAACCAACTAACCCTACTCCCACCTCAGTATGTGATTTATTTCTCAGAAGGGATAAAGTTCTATTGTCTTTAACGAGAACATGAGAAAAAGCTTCTGATGCTTCAACATACTTGGATTCACAGCCTACAATGTGGCCAGTTATAGTGCCAAAAGTGGGTAGCTCTACACCGCAATTCGGACCAAAAACCTCAGTGAAATCATCTTCAGGTGGTTTGCAGTTAACAGCATTGTTGCTAGTGCAGTTACCCTTACATAATTCAACATATTGCAGGGCCATGCAGCCAAGACCAGGACTTTCATTAAGCTGTGGAAGTTTATGGGCTGTTCGATTCTCATTAATCATCTCTACAAGATCATTAGCAGGATTTCCTGTTCTCAAATATATAACAATCTACGGTTAGAAAAAATTTAGTATTTTGACGTGGAAAATAGCTTGAAACATAACGCAGCTTCTCCATGACATGACCAAAATATACATTCCAGCTTATAATCAAGAGCTCGCTATCAAAAATTGTTTTCTGCAGAATATAACTTGGCTAGGTGCTCAACTATTCTCCAATCACAAATTTCCTTCTAACAAATAAGTATTTCTGTAAACTATATGAATTATAAACAAAATTGATGAGGATATCGAGATCATTGAGTATCCTCAATAAAACCTGATTGAACTAATATAGGATGTTTCAAGGTAGCTATGCAGCTGATGCGGGCTGCTGGCTTAAGGGATAAATGACATCTTAACTTCCAAATTTTAAGAGTCCTTTTTAAAGTTCAAGAACGATACTTTGTTGCTTACAGGAAGTCAATACGGTTTGTTGCTATCAATGCATGAAAATTTGATAATTTGCCAAAAAGTAAATTACCATTATCAAAACGAACAAGAAGTAAAGCGTTCTGTTCATAGGACTGTGGGCAAAGCGTACACAACATACTGGTTACGACACCAAAATGCCTTACTTTAATCTACGAGTACATCGAATGATGGAAAAAGGCAACCTCTTTTGGTTTCTGAAGGTGCTACCTTTAGTCAACTTAGCTGCAATATAAAATGCCTGTAATTGAGGCACTTCATGAACATAGAAAACTGTGGAGTTGGTAATTACTAATTAATCGAACTAAGAATCAGATTTAGTTTTGGTTCCAAGAAATCTCATATAAGTTACACAAATTCGTCCAGCAAAACAGAGCAGAATAGGCAGAAAGCCGACAAGGGGATGGACTTGAGAGGACCCTTTCATTTCATACTCCACAATTTGAAATTGAAATTATCGCTCACGACGACAACCCCTACTAATGAACTGTGCAAAAATAAATAATAGATGCACATGTCAGAAAAATCAAGGACCTTTAATATTATAATAGCACATTACCATGGTTCTTTGAGGAAACACAAGCAGCAAGAAGAAGATGACAGAGCACAATCAACTCACAGCAGCAGAGCTTCTTAAGTGGCATCATCTTCGCCAACACTTATTATAGTCCTCCAAGTCAGAAAGAGAAAAGAAGAAAAGAAACCCTAGCCTATAGAGGATTCCACTTCCTTCCCAACATTTTGAAAGAAAAAGAATGTTTGTCTCCTCTTTACTTTCTATCTACCAGTGTTATTTGTTTGTGTGAATGGAAAAGATTTTTCTTTTTTTTTTTTTTTTCCTTCTTTTTCTTTTTCCCTCCCTTCCGCGTAAAAAAGTAACGAGGCAAAACTTAATTAATTGCCCAGAGATTAAGGTTAAATAATGGAAATGGTGGTCCCGACTCGCCGTTGTGCGAAGGATTTTTCAGTTTCTTTTTGCTAGGAAATGGAGCAGAGTTTGAGGCATCTCCCTCGTTGACACGAACATTCCCATTCGGATCAGGAACAGAATCGATGGTCACATGATCCATTGGAGTCTGGACCGCCTGGGAGGTCTTAAAGTTTTGGGCTTGGGCCATTGGTGGGTCTAGGTCAGATACTCCGTAGATGGCGCGGGATTGCTTCCTCGAATAGGTTTATAATTTGATTTTAAATGCTCTTTGTTATTAGGGTTTTCCGATCAACAAAGGGTGTAAGCGAATGGATGGGCTTAAACAATTATGGTAAATCGATAAATTGCAAAACTCAATTGGTTTTAGACTTACATTGTTTCTGAAATTAAGGTCGAATTACAGGGCGCAAATGCAGTCAATGGATCGGACACCGGAAAAAGTGGCCTATGGTGGTATGTTCTGTATCCTGCACTTCTCTGTGTCTTTCCCCAAAACAATTCTTTTCATTTTTTGTGGTTCACTGTCTTTTACCAGCGGGTGTTGCGACTGGAGCTGTAGGTATAGCTGCAGGGGTAGCATTCGGCTCTAAGGTGGTCTTCGACTGGTTTGTTTCTTTATTTTAGCTTCTTTTTTTTTTCTTATATATTTATTCTTTTTGTTGGTTAATTTTAATGATAATGTTTATTCACGTAGGGTTATTGATCGCTGTGATGAATTCGAGACGAGGAGTATACAGAGGTTTGCTCAACTTTATCTACATCTACGTCTCCTTCTCCTTGATCTCAATTTTTGTCAAATTAATCACTGCTGTTAAGCTGGTTTCATTTGTCAGCGGAGTCAATAACTATTTCATCCATTGCTGATTGTCCGACTTCCTATTGCTTTAGAAGCTTGATACTGCTTGCGGTCACTCTTTGTTGGTTGAATTCTTGTTATTAAGATTTGTCCTATTTCTTCTCATTTGGGAGTTTGGTTCCTTACATTTGTCTATGGAAGTTTCTCGTTTTAGTTAGGAGCAGTCAAGGTAAGATATTTTGGAGTGATGGAATTAGACCTTTATGTTTTAATCCAGGCTTACTCGTTCTCCTTTTTACAAGAAAGAAACCTGTGCATCTAGCCCGGTGCTATAGCTCCAAGTAAGCGGAAAAAATTCTGTGTTTGAGCCACTATATTGGTTTTCAGCCTGGACTCTTGCAGCATTGGGTATTTGGAGTTCTTGGTGTCCAGAAAAAAAAAAAATGTAACTAAATGTAACAGAATGTGATTATTTATGTCGTTCATGCACTCATAGATGCTCAGTGCAGATTGTACTATTTCTATGTTTGGATTCACATTTCATACATTCATGAATTATTCCATTTTGTCTGATCTCCAACAACTTCTTAATTGTTCTTCTTTCAGTTATGTGTTCAGTTTACTTCTCTGTTTCAGATTGCTGTATCTTTAATTTGTCTAGATTCTGTTTCTTATATGATGGGAAGGAATTGGAATTTCCAACCATTTCTCTTTTTGTTGACTTTCAGGATTGTGCGAAAAATAGAAATGAACAGAAGGGAAGGAAGTAAAGGAATTTCAGAATCAAAGCTCTCAGGACCTAAACCACATGTAACTTCCGAATAAGAGTGCTATGATATTCATGATCTGTTGAGTCCTTAATTAATTGTATAGCATTACATTTATGGCTGAACGACTGTATTTAGTAAATCGATTGTGCCTTGAGATGAGAATTCTTTTATTTATGTCCCTCTAATGGGTCTCTGATAAATCGATTGTGTGTTAACTAGATGCATTAGATAGCATTAATATGTTGCCAAAAATGCTTGAAATGTTCATGTCTATGGACTTTATCGAAAGGAACATGTTGCATTTATACATGTCTAGGAAGCTAAAGTATTCCCTTAAAGAGCAATGAGTTGTCTTTGTCCATTAATTGGAGTTCCTGAATTAAGTTGAAAAGTTTGATTGCTGTGATTAAGTCTGAAGAGCTCATTTTGCAGGAGGGGTAATATCTTAGGAGACTGGCATGAAAGCTGTGGAGAAATGCAGTTTGAAAGCATATGATGCTGAGATATAGCTTTCCTTTCTTTTGGTTAATCCTCTCCTCTTTGACATTATGACTTTGATAGTTGTGATTAATTTTAGAAGCTCCTTTGGCGGATTGTGTTTGGATAAGAGGATATTTGGTTTGTTGATCCTATTCAATCTATAAAATGCTCATTTGCTAGCATTGTTGCTATTGTTATGGTGGAGGGAATGGAACTCGAACTCTCCTTTCAACAATCACACAAGTAAAATATCATCTGTGTCATCAATTTATTAATACGTTTAATTTTTTTTTTTTTTAAAGATAAAATAAAATAAAGCACTTTACAACATCCTGGTAATAAATCTATTCGGGGAAGCAAATAAGGAGAAGCCACGCAAAGCCCAACAACGTGGAATAAAAAAAAAAAGCCCAAATACACCAACTAAGAAAAGCCCAGCACATTTATTTGTACGTGTGCAAATCCAACGAGACAAGGTCTCTCTCTCGAATTGCCTGCTGCTAATTTATAGATTTATTTTTGAACATGAAAATAATATTCCCTTTATTTCATATTATTATTCTGTTTTTCTAAAAAATGAAAACCTTACTTAATTTTCTGTTTTGGTTTATATAATAATGAACGCAATGCTCCGATACTTCATTATTAATTTGTATTTAGAGATTGAATTTCATTAATTTAATGAATCATTATTATTAAAAAATAAAGTCAAATAAAAACAAAAATAAAGAAGAGTCTAGAACAAAGACTGTAGGTCTGTTTTTAGTTAGCTAGCTAGCAAAGGAGGCTTGCGTGTTGGCTGCTCCTAAAAGGCTCTCTCTTCTGTTTCTATTTTCTGCCTTTATCCATGGCTTCAACCTTTGTTACTCTGTCAAAACCCTTTTTGGTTAACAAAACCACTTCGCCTTCTCTCTCTCAACACAGACTTGTAGGTCTGTTCAATCAAGCTGTTGCTTTTATTTTTATTTTTTTTGGTCAATTTACCCTACCCATTCATTTTTCTTGGTTTGTGACCTAATTTCATTCTTGTTTCAGGATTGCCAAGAAATTCTCTTCGAGTCAATGCAGTTGCCAAAAAATGGGATCCCACGAAGGTACTGCAATTTGGTGTTTTTAATTTCCATTCCACTTTCGCCATTACGCGTTATTTCGATTGCGCTTATGGGAGGTTTGCAGGTTGTTCCCCAAGCTGACAGAGTCCTTATTCGTCTTGAAGACCTACCTGAGGTATCCTTCCCTGCTTCTGTTTCCTCAACACTTCCTCAATCCTCACTGCCCACTCAATGTTGGTTGTGCGATGTCTTTTCAAATATTTTGCAATTCCATCTTTATTTTGGCCTTCACTTGTTATTCCTACTTATTTTTATTAATGGATAATTCTTGCTTGCTTTTTTTTTTTTTTTTCTTCTTCCAAATACTACACCTTGCATTTAAGTGTCAGCATGCTGGAAAACGTTTCTTTGAGGTTCTACTGATGCTGTGTATTTTAATTACACTAATGAGTCAATCATACTACGTTTTTGTAATGCTTTTTATCTTGACCAAGATAATGTTAAACGATTCATCAATTAATTGCCGTTTGTAAATATTTGCTTGCTTGAAACATCTTCCCATTTTGAGTTGCAGTGCTGATTGATGAACTTTGTGCTACAGAAATCAACTGGTGGAGTTCTGTTGCCCAAGTCTGCTGTGAAATTTGAGCGATACCTAATGGGGGAGGTTAGTAGCATGAGCTTTTCATTGTTTGGCTTGGCACCCACTATGGATTGGCTTTGCGCTAGGGATTTAACTCGCCCCAGGCTAACACTACGATACTGACATCACCAATTGGATGACCCTGGGATAACACTATACTTCAAAAAGTATGGCTGTTGAATTTGGAGAACCCAAGTTCATATAAATCCCGTGTTGAAATCTCCCTTTGTAGAAATCACATATTTATAGGATCCAAATAAACTAGAATCATAGGGAGACACCTTGATTTTATTGACATCAACTACCAATTTTTTTTTTTTTTCTTTTTTTCTAGGTATTGTCTGTTGGTGCTGAAGTTGGGGAAGTGGAGGCTGGAAAGAAGGTTAGTGATCATTCCATAATTCAGTAAAAGGATTTGAATCATCTTGCTTCTATTGACATGATGAGTACCACTAGCAAATTTATTCCTTGGGACATAATCTCGCACTTGATAATTTACCCTATTATACATAATGATCTCTGCCATTTACATGGGTCTATTGTCCATGTGTCTTTTGCAGGTTCTTTTCTCTGACATAAATGCTTATGAGGTGAGCACTATTACACTCCCTGAAACTTGCATATCAAACTTGAATTAATTAAATTCCTCCGTAATATTCCTTCTGTGATATCCAGTTTTCTTCAAATATTTGTCTTTTATTCTTTAACTAGATGACCATGACTTATGTTGGTTAAATTCTTGATTGTGTTTGATTTTCTTAAAATGTCCCTTTGAATATTGTGCACTTCGTACTACTACAAACCATGTGGAGGCTAGTGAAAATTACTTTATCTAGGAGGCTGCATTTAAAGAAATTGTCATTCATATGCTCGAAAGACATCTTAAGACTGTCAAATATGTTTATCATTGAAAATTGATGATGGGATATTTGCATGCATGCGTATGTACAAGCAGCAACGACAGTGCACGTACAGACCAGGACATTTTATGTTCTGCCTAATTTATGGTTCTCTCATGTTTGCGAGTGAATAATATGTGTATGGTGTTACATCCCTTTGTATAATGCCGGATAATGTGATGAGCCTTATTCATCCCTTCATCCCTTCATTTTTGTGCAGTCAATTGAGGCGTCGCACATGCCTTTGATAAATTTGTCAGAAATGGGCCTTGTGGTCATTCACCTATGGGATAGCTCCCCAAAAATAGTGGCTAACCTTACTTTGTGTGGGTTTTGCCGTCTGCCTGTTTGATTGCCATATTGATGCTTATTATTCACTTGTGCGCATCCATCTGGCCCTTTTTTGGGCATATCTGCAGGTTGATTTGGGAACAGATGTGAAGCACTGTTTCTGCAAAGCTGGCGATTTATTGGCCGTGGTTGAGTAAATTTCAGCGCTTTGGCTTGATTTCCAGAAGAACAATTTTCCTGAATGCTTGAGGGTAGTGTGTCATTGTCCATCACCCTTGTATTGATTGACAAGGGATGGTTCGCCTTGTGCAATGATATTTTGAAATAACTCTGTATTTCCGATTGCTGGGAGTTAAGAAATTGATAATATCGCATTCCTTCTTCTATGCTGCTTAACAAACACATTATACGTACGATGATGGCAAAAAAGAACTTTGCGCTATTAACAGAAATTTGGTGGACTTGATTTTACTCTGGTGAAAAATTCTATGGTACTTTATAGTTATATCAGGTGCACACCCCTCTTTAATTCAGGTGTAGGTAATGACAGAATCTAAAATTATGCGAATGAAATTTAAGTCACAAAATCTGACATTACGTTATGCGTCCTGATTGTCATCAACAAATTACAGGATCTATGCACGCGAGCACTGGCCGCCGGTATTATTTTGAATCTTCTTTAATGGCCAAAAGTTAATCTTCCTCAGGTCTCCTTCTCAAATTCTACTCCAGTACCCCGAAGGACCCTGCGTTACTAATTTATGATGCTCCCACCAAGTATAGCCTTTCTGTCTTAGTAGAGCACAAACTAAAAAAAAATTATCTTATATCAATAGTAAGTTTCAAACATCTCAATTTCTATCACATTATACTAAAAGATAAAACTCTAAAAAAAAAAAAAAAAAAATTCATTCAATAAACTTTTTCCCAAAAGCAAAATGATCTATTATTTTGAGGTAGTGGTGAAAGTGAGTATTTAGCCCGAGTATTTCTAAAATTTGCAATAGGATAGAGGACCGAAAAAAAAAAAAAAAAAAAAAAATCTTTCAGGCAAGGCTAGATGCATTTCCCAAGATCATAGCTTACCATGTAATTGCAATGCAATTTCTTGAAAAAACAAAATTTGAGCGTTCCAGGCAAAGATGGACACGTGCCACAAATAAACATTTTAAAACTCAAATATGCGTAATTCAATCATCCCTTCATTTCTTTTTGGTGAATACCAAGCAACAACCTTCCCAGAGCGTAAAAGCCTCAATGAGTAATTCAAACTGCAAATGAAATCCTCCGCATGAGGGCCTTGTTGCTGTGGTGAAGAACCAAGCGAAAACCTTGAATCAACACGGAAGACAATTGGACCAGCAACCTACAAAAATATGACAGCCATGTTTGGTGATAATTCAGTACTTTCCCACTTATTCCACGCAATTCTTGAGATTGGATACTACACTTTGTCTTCTTGCAAGAGTTTGAGACCATCTAATCATGCATTTTTCTTCATATTAACAATTTATTATAATCCTGGTTGCAACTTGCAAGACAAGAAATGGAACTTCACTTGGATCCCATATTAAAAGTAACAAATTTTAATGCAGGTTTATATGAACTTGGACTCCTAAACCTCAACTGCTAGCTTTTGAGCTATAGTTCGCCCAATGTCACATCACAAATGTATCAGCCAAAAAGATACCACCCATTTCGCATGATTAATCCAGTTTTAGTGTTTCAACGCATAAAACACTAAAAAAAAAAAAGGGAAGGAACAAAAAGTACCTGCTGTTGAAGGGTCAAATTGAGCTTGGGAGATGACATTGGATCATCTGCACTACTAAGCGAAGACTTCCTGAAAATATTGAATGTCCTTTTGGTAAGGGCCAGTGCTGAGCAGATATCAAGGCGTGCATCCACCCGAGTCAGGTCACCATATAGTTTTGTAAACCTCCCATGTTGGAAAGTATAGCAAACTGAGCCAAACAAATCTGCATTTAATGGATTTCTCTTCCTTGAACTTGTTGACAGGTCCCCATCTGTGGATGCTGAGCTCCATCCACCCCCAAACCAGGTTGCACAGGTGCCACCTAATGCATATAAACAAGCAATAAGTAGCTAGCAACAAGACATGAAACAAAGCATCAAATTAAAACACACAGGAGTCTGATATGTATTTGATTTGTCTCAAATATGAGTAAAACTCATATGGGCAGATCCTGCAATTAGATTGTCAAATAGAGCATCATCATCTCAATCAGAAGAAACGTAATTCTCCAACTATGATGCCATCAAAGTAGGTTATTGGGACTTGGGAGAAAGAAAAGATGTAGCACAGTTTCAGAAATTTTGTTGCAAAATAAAAAAAAAATGCATCAGAAAAGAAATGAAAACAATTTCCATGCTAATTTCTAACAAAAAGGACTACTCTGCAATGCAGCAACATTACCAATAATTCCAGATATTGTTGCATGAGGTTCACTAAGACGCACATCATAGGAAGTACGCAAAATCCAACCCTCATCTGTCTTTACCATGATGTCCTTTTTTGTCCGTTTCTTCCTCCAAAAATCCTTGCTCTTCTCATAAGAAAAGGCTGCCTTTCCACACAATCCAGGAATTAAAGCAAGTGGTGGCTCACCATTAACGGCATGAACAGCCTTGGGGTGACCACTGTTTTTGTGTATACCAAAACGATACCGGAAGCCTGATTCGGAGGGAAGAGAAGACATATCTAAGGATATTGACTCGGGAACGTCCCAGTATCCTCCATTATGGTCAATAAACAGCTCAGGCCATGCAGCCTCCAAAGTGATATCATGAGAAGGAAGCTGCAAAATAACAAGAAGTCCACGGGCGTTATGAATCATCACAAAGTGAAGCTTAAAAGGTGTTCCAGAACTAATAAGTAAGAATCATTATGAACTTTTAGATCACTTTGATTGGTTATCTGACTAAAGACCTAATAACATCCCCCCTTCCGTATTGGCTCAACAACAATGTGATATTTGTGAATTAACAAAAGCAACACAAATTAGCATATTTAAGATGAATTTCTAAACAAGAACACTGCAAAATAATCTGTAAAGCGGAGCAACCTGGATCCATCTGCAAAAGGTTAAGCTAGTGTACGAGGCATTTTTGCATTGCAAAGAAACAGAGGCATAGCAAAAACAAGTTCGCATTCCAGCTTCTGTTACATAATCATAGAGCAGGAAAAAAAAATCCTAATTATCTGTAAGCCAGAAATCGCACATGTTTTGCAGAAATGAAAGAAACATATGAAGATGAATGAAATGGGAAATGCATGCCTGTTGAAAGAGCATCATTTTGTAGCGAGGTCTCTTCTTCTCACCGTGTCGTTCTGTGGTCAGCAACACAGAAGTTGAGGGAGTCGGAGAAAACTGTGCGGATAAACCGAGAGAATAAAGAGACTTGTCCAGAATATGTCTGGCCGCATCTCTGAATACCGAGAATTCAAGTTCCTCAGCATTAGCGAATTCTGCTTTGATAGAAGAAATCAATTTCTTTGGTCGAAGCTGCCCGACTAATGCAAGCCAACTGTAGAAAAAACGTTCCCGTTTAAAACCTGTTAGCATCTTCTCTATAATCGAAGGAACGCCATTTCAATTTCTAAATATTCCCCTCACTAGCTAGCCGGTTATCAACCCCCGAAAAATAAAAAAATAATAATAATAATAACAAAGAATTGGAGAAGCAGAACTTACCAGTCAGGAGTAGCAAGCTTAAGCAAGACAGACTGGAGAGAGAAAGAACCGAGGTCCTTGTGAGAAGGCGGAGAATAAGAGGGAATGATACCGAGAGGAAAGCCATTTCCCAAGAGGGAAAGCTGTTGAATCCTAAGGGCTCGGCTAGCTCGAGTGGCGTCGAGAGGGAAAGGGTCGCCCGGGATGGAACGGGCACAACCTTCTAGGGTTATTGGAGAAGAAACGGGCTGATCCCAGAACGCTGAGTCTATGGCCGTCCTGAGGTTGGCCATTTTCTGTGCCACTCCGGCTGAGGTTTTTCTTATCTGTCTTTGTCTGTCGTCGCAACCTCGCTGGTTTTTTGAAAATCGGAAATGCGATGAAAACAATTGACGGCCCAGTGATGTTGGGCCGTATCCCCAATCCTTTTATAGATTTAACCCAACAAAAATGAAGCCCAAAACGACGAGTTTTGCTATTTATTTTGGGTTAAATTAATTTAGAATTTGGAGAGAATAGAATGTAGTGTACTGTGAAGTCGTACAGTGAGAGAGACGGAGAAAGCTAGCGAAAAATAGAGCTTGCTTGTTGTTTGGGTTACTTGTAAGCTAAAGTAAGGTGGGATTATTAGAGGAAATATATTAGACTTGGTGAGTTCGTCTAAACCTTAACTCAAGCATAAGCAACTAAGCACTAATGGACTTGATGTGTATACTGATAATGATTAACAAACTTGACGATTACGTACAGAAACATTTGCAGTCCAAAAAAAGGAATGATGTGTTCTGAGAAGCTAGAGAAAACCCAATCTGTTTCCTTTCATATTTTTGATTAATAGTTATCTGATCATATATCTTCCGTATAAAAGAAATTAAACAAAATAAGGACCTATTATATATCCATCAATTGGAAAAACAAAATGAATCCACCGTTCTCTTATCTTTCCGCCCTCCTCATCTTCACCTTCCACGGCTTAACTGCAACCAATCTAATCCAAGAAACTTGCAAGAAATGTGCCCAGAGGGATCCAAACATCGGGTACAAATTCTGTGTGAGTTCCCTTGAAGCGTCCCCTGAGAGCCGCTGCGCTAATCTTGGCGAACTGGGCATCATCTCCATCAAGCTAACACGGCGCAACATCACCAGCACAAGGCACTACGTCAAGCAGCTCTTGAAAAATAAAAGATTGGACCCCAACATAAGGCTTTGCCTAAATGATTGCCTCGATCTTTATTCAGATGCAATCCCTACTCTCAAACAAGCCATTCAAGACTATAAGTCTAAGCATTACGAAGATGTCAATATTGAAGTCAGTTCAGTTATCGATGCCTCTACCACTTGTGAACAAGGGTTCAAAGAAAGAGCCGTTACTTCACCATTAACAGGAAGGAACAACGATGCACTCCAGTTGTCTGCTATAGTACTTTCAATCATCAATTTGCTCCATTGATTAATTTGTCTTGTTTGCTTTTTCTCAGTTGTATAAAGTTCCATAAACTATTTGGTTATTAATGGCATAAATTTGTCTTCATCTTGATTCCAGATGTGTTAATTTTGCTTCTTCCATCTATTACAATGACACTGAAATAAAACAAATAAATGAATAAAACCGTATTGCTGTGTTTAGAAGCCAAAGTGGAAAGAGCAACGCCCCTAAAACAACAAGACGAACCAATGCGGAATAGACGCAGACAAGTATGTGTCCAGCGGTGAAATGCCTCCACGGAGCTGATTTGAACATAACCCGACGCCTATCCAACTTAGCCAGTACAAAAAGAATTGAATGAGGTCCCATTCCATTAAATATACATTCTATCGATACGGTTCTGTTCTTAGTAACGTGCTCATGTTGCAGAAATGAAAAATATGTTCTTCCGCGGGAAAAAACGGTAACTGATGTGACCGCCAACACAACCGCATCCACATAACCGTGACAAATCAGGACTAAGGTTAAAACATGTATAATTCTTGGATTAATTCAACGTGACAATCATCTTATACCGCACTAGACTTGGTCTGAGACGGTTTAAAGAAATGGACGCTCAACCTCCGACTTGAGATTTGAGAGAGTAGGTTTCTTTGGTGCGATTAACAAAAAAGAAGAAAAGGAGCGAAGGCACGTCAGAAACAAGGCCATTAACAACTTCATCACGTACGCCTAGATATTCACATCCCCCTGGTGCTAAATAATTCAATATCGTGTCCCCATAACCTTATAATAATTACATTTTCTCAATGACTACTCATTTAGAAAACATTTATTAGTCCCATTATCGTGATTATAGCAGTCATTGGATTGCAAGTGCTTTCATTTACAGCATATGGTACGGGCCAAGCCAGCAATCAAAAACAATCCACACTTGGTAGAGGAGAGGAAGCTGCAAGGAAACCTAAGCACCCTAATCTGAATATAGATGGTGTTCTATCATAAGTATTCCAAAGTAAAATAACATCATGCTAGTTCTGTCGATGCTACTCTTATCAAGTTATCATATTCAGATTATTTCCAGCCCATTACTGAGGATCAAATTCATTCAGACACCAAACAAGTCAAACATGAACATATAAAATCACCGCTTTCCTCAAAATTCAGGGCAACAAACCCCATCCCATATCAAGCAGCCATTGGATGGTTATACACATACTCAATAGCAAGATTACAGGAGTCAATCTTAACTGCTTCCTTGTCTGGAATTTCCAGCTTGAACTCCTCTTCTATAGCCATTATAATCTCTACATTGTCCAAGCTATCCAAACCCAGATCCTTCTGGAAATGTACATCAGGACTCACCTGCAAATAATTGTTGTACAAATCTCAGTGACTAAGTTTGACTAAGATGCTGGGTTTTCCAGTTAACAAAGGCATTAATTAGCATAAAAGCTAAGCCAAAATTTAAAAAGACAACCTTTGCATTTGTTAAACTCAACCATGGGAATTGATACAGAAATGAAAATACTAAAAAGGGCAAAGTAAAATTTCAAACAACAGCCAAACTGTGAATGAGAGGGAGAAAGAGAGGAAAGAAGAAGAAAAGCTTACGGCCCAACTGTGACCCTTTGCCACTGCTACATCTAAATGCTTTATGAAAATCTTACGCTGTTGCTACTCATGCATATTTTTAATTCAAACAAAAGGTTTTTTTCTTGGGGGGGGGGAGGGGGGGGGTGTTGTTCTGGGTGGCATACACTCCACAAATAGATTGAGGAAGAAATATAACCTTCGAACTTTTTCATACTAATAGGATATATTTTTATCATATCCCAATTCTCTT